>JBCFYV010000935.1:33254263-33354263 GCA_039000515.1 Timema cristinae | reverse complement strand
AGAGTTTATTGGCAGGTGTTAACACTTTCACTGTCCTTCTCTCAATGTTTCGAGGAAGACTTCGCCGTCTTGTTTTATCTAGTACGAGTCCCATCCCCAGCGACTCGTTTCAGATGCAGACGTAGTGATATCGTCTCGTCCCTAAAGTTGATGATATCACCTCGTTCGTCAACAAGTCGTACCGTGATAGACTCTATTACTCGCTTCGTTACCGGAAGGTAAATGATATTGTTAGGCGCTTCCACTATCTTATAGCCTGGCGGGACGGTCATGCTGAACTCGTGCAAGGTATGACTCGGTTCTCCGTTGACGTAAGCTCCGCTAGCGAGACTGCATTCTACGCGGATCACATTCACATGAAGAATATTCACAGTATTGGTAGATATGTGCGTCTTCCCTGCAGGAAGTATGACCGAGTCGAACCCTAGCAAGGATGCAAACGTGCCAGGTCGGGTAAAGTCGATAGGTTTATTGCAAGTGATATAGCTCTTTAAAGTGCTAGGATCACCGATAATCGAGAGCTTTACGTTACTCGGGACTTCCCTTCGCAAGAATCGATCCAACGCCTCAAGTTCATAGGTGCCCGGAGGCACTGTATATTCTTTACCATCACAATAAAATTTATTATTACGCTCGTCAATGTTCGGTATGGAATTGAACGTGGCCAGATTGATCAGTCCGATGAACCATTCTTCTTCACGATTCTCTTCTCCGAGCAGGATATGAGGAAGTAGTTCTCTGTCAGATTCGAACTCTGACCTGTCAGTGTAAGCGTCATAGACATATTTACTAAGTTCGAACGTCAGCGCGAGTATTTAAGGAAGGCTAAACAAAGATGACCGCATAAAACGGTACCGTACTCTTGATACCGAGTATGATTATAGGTGATGGGTATTCCTCCGAGATAGCGAACAAGTTCGAGCGGTGGTCTTAGATCACCGAAACTATCGAAATAATCGGCTCGTTCGCCGTTTTTCTTATACGCCACCCAATGCGTACCCTTACCGCTATCATCGTCAAGATTGATGATGGCGTTCTCCATCTTCCAAGGAGTACCGCTAGGTAAAGCATCTCTTGCAAATACTCCTCTAAAGAAGGGGATTTTTAACTCGACGGCGTACTTGCGCAGATCCGTTTCAGTAAGGGCACGTTTAGGTAGTCATTTAATTTTCGGGTAAGGTCGTAGATACATGCCTTTCCCCATGGCAATAGCTTCGAGCGTACGATTATGTCTCTGAGCCTCGTTCAATTGTTTCGTATTGGCCTTAGCACTTTGTACCGCCTTCGTGATTCCTGCAGCTCCTCCAGCGACGGCTCCAAGCGCAGCGATCAGAGGTATTATAGGTAGAATTCCGCCCTTCTTCTTACGGCGTCTAGTAGTAGTAGTAGTAGGACGCCGCTGACGACGTTGAGTCTTCTTCTTCTTTAGACCTGAACCCATCTTGACTTTAGCTTTCATCGCGTTGGTGACTGCCCACGCGGCGGCTTTCTCACCCAACTTTGAGTCAGGCGCGAGTAATCTTTTCCACGATTTCTCGATAAGTTCACGATCTGCAGTATGACGACCTGCAAGATCTTTCACCTTGGAGTATGCGATATCGTGCTCTTTACAGTGTCGATCTAACTCGTTTATTCCAGGATCACCTCGTTTCAATCGTTTTTCCAACTTTGTCCCCGGCCCGCAGTACTGGTATCCAGGTATATGCGCTTCAAACGGTAGATTATTGATTATCTTATCCAACAATCCTCCCCCTCTCTTCGTCTCATGACACGTACTGATTAGCATTTATATAGGTGTGCACATTATATAGATGAAGTAGTAGTCGACATGCGGCTCGAGAAACAGACAGATTCTTTAACTGTTCATAACAACGATCACGATGAGGGTGGAGCTTTACCTCAGAGACACGGTACGTTGTTACCCGATACTATCCGCTGCATCATCTGCGGACCTTCGAATTGCGGTAAAACCAACACCATGATCAGTCTGTTGGAGGAACCTAACGGCCTACGCTTCAAGAACGTGTACGTTTACTCTAAATCGTTGTACCAGCCCAAGTATCAACGTTTATCGAAGGTCCTTTCACTCATTGAAGGTATGGGCTATTTCCCTTATTCCGACAACGCGGAAATTATTCCACCGTCCGAGGCTGAACCCGACTCTGTATTCATTTTCGACGACGTCGCTTGCGATAAACAGTTTAATATACAGGCCTATTTCAGTATGGGTAGACATAAGTCTATAGACTGTTTCTATCTCTGTCAGACGTACTCGCGCATCCCGAAACAGATGTTGAGAGATAACGCTAATCTTCTCATCCTATTCAGGATGGACGATACGAACCTGAGACACGTCTACGACGATCACGTAAACACAGATATGACTTTCCAAAAATTTAAGGAGGTATGCTCACTGTGTTGGAAAGAAAACAAGTACGATTTTCTGGTGGTGAGCAAAGATCATGAGTTCGATAAAGGACGATATCGCTACGGGTTCGATACCTTTATCTTGCACGATTAACAAGAACGTATATTCAGTACACGGTAAGACATCATGTCGTCCATATCTAAATTCGGTCATAGCCTCTACAAATATAGATCTCTCATCGAGCCGGAGGGAAATCTAACTCTAAACTCTCAAGGGTATTACGACGCTAGATCGAAAAGGATCGTCAACGTCGAGTCGCCCGTCACATCTAAGGATGTCTGTAACAAGTCTTACGTCGATAGGATGGATGCAAGGCATAGTAACGAGCAGATAGTCGCTCTCAACACTGCCAAGGACCTCATCAAAGGACAGATGGAATCGCTGATTGAGGATTTGGAGAAGGATCGAATAAAATACGTTAACTTTGAGAAGAGCGCTCGTCAAGGGATGGAGGAGGTGTGGAAACTGGCTCAAGAGCGTCTCGACGAAAATAGAACGAGGCTTGACGCTTTAAGTTCAAAGCTGCTAAGCCTAGAGGAAACTTTCGAGATACAACGAGGCATTTACAACGATTTTATAGCCGGAGGTGTACTACGCTTAAGAGGAGCGGATGACAACAAGCTTTACGATGCAGACGGTGTAGTTTTGCGAAACATAGGTATGCCCTCATTACCTTCAGACGCTGCGTCTAAAGCTTATGTAGACTCTACGGTTAATCGTAGTTTCATCTACATCTACTTGGATTCGAAACCTATGCGGAAGGATGCGAGACATTTCGAATTGACTCTAACGGGTGAACGTGGTTATAAGTTCAAGAGGGCGGGCATCGTTTCAACGATGGTCATGAACTTGAAAGATATTATTTGCTTGTTGAATCTTAAAATTATCGACGATCCGCCTTTTGAGGTGTCCAAAGATGACTCTATATCTTTCATGATAGAAAAACGCCCGACAACGTCTCAGATTTTACACGTAGAATTAGGTTTTACTTACGTTTAGATATAATGAACCGTATCTTCACGGTGAGAGACATTCACACCTTACATCATGACGACGAAGGTTGCGGAGGATATCATAAAAGCTAGTAAGATTATTAAACGAAAGTATAAACAACTACGTGATGCACGACACGAGTCTGAGCACGTCGCGAATGAAACGTTCAAACCTATCACGGATCCTCTAAACAAGATGGTGAAGGCGCTCGCGGAACCTGAGGAGACGGAAGCCTTACCTGAGACATTGGAAAACAACCATCTATTGGATACTTATCTTTATTCATCTCACGCACATTCCGATAAGACCTACGGAGTCCGTCATGAAGGTGACTCTACCAAGCTCGGAGATAGCCGTATCGTATTCAACGGGAGAGACGGTACAATACTTCTTAACAATAAGACGGTACCGTATACTCGAGGGCTATTAGAATTACTTTTCAGAAGAGCACCTACCCATTATACTAAGGAGGATCTGAAAGTATACAAGTCTATGCTTGAAGAAACGAACGCGCATCGGTTGAGAAACGAACCATACGCTCGTATCAAGATGCGAGCCGGATCGAAGTATTCGTTAATCATCAAACCTATGTTTGAGGAGGAACTTGAGGGTGAGGGTTTATACAAGATGGAGTCAGGACGAGGGGTCGATTATACCTATTGGGACGATCCTAACGAATTGGTAGATCGATTACGACTCTTGCGCGCATCTACCGAGGCCGGTCATTCAGCTCACCATAACGAGATCGTTTCTATCATTGAGGAATTACGCGAGGCGGGAATCATCGTATAAAGACGTTCATCTCTTCTGTACTTTATCATAATCATGTCTGGCGTCAAGTGGGAGATTGCACGTGAACTTCATCGTCCGGCAAGACGACGATTTCCTCGAAGACACGTTAGCGTACGAGGCTTGAACGAGCTCCTTCAGGCCGATCTAGTGGAGATGATACCTTACTCTGGATCGAATAAGGGCTTCAAGTACCTTCTCACCGTCATCGACGTGTATTCCAAGAGGGCTTGGGCCGCACCCGTCAAGACTAAGACGGGTAAGAACGTCAGCGCCGCAATGACTCTCCTCCTCAACAAGGTGGGTTTACCTCGCGTACGTCATCTCCAAACGGATAATGGTACAGAGTTTTACAACCCTGAATTCAAAACGCTCATGAAGAGAAAGAGAATCAATCATTATTCTACATACAGCAACGTCAAGGCTAGCGTCGTGGAACGATTTAATCGTACTCTCAAGAACATGATGTGGAGGAGGTTCACGGCTAAAGGTTCATATCGATGGATCGATATGATCGATTCCTTACTGGACGAATACAATCGTACAGTACACTCGACCATAAAGATGAGGCCTATAGACGTCAAGGATGATAGACTTTTACATACCGTCTATAAACGTTTCAAGATGTCAGATTCCACGCCGAACATTTTTAAAGTAGGTGATATAGTTCGTATCAGCAAGTATAAGGACGTTTTTGAAAAGGGTTATACTGCGAACTGGTCGACCGAACTGTTTAAAATACGTAACGCCGTCGAGACTAATCCCAGGACCTTCCTACTCGAAGATATGAAAGGTAATCCTATCACGGGAGGTTTCTACGGTAAGGAGCTTAGAAAGACCTCGTATCCGGATGTTTACCTCGTAGAGAAGATAATCAGACGTTCTGGAAATAGAGTATACGTCAAATGGTTAGGGTTCGACTCGTCTCACAATTCATGGATCGAGGCGAAGGATATAGTGTAGAAGGAGGGGAGGGTGCGTTCCCCTCCTCCATTCCGAGCGTATAAAGCGGGCGCGAGGCGGGGAGACGTATCTCATTCAACATGTTTAGCCGGTTGGGTTACCGTCTGGAGGACATGAGCGATATTAAGATTTCGAACGGCGGTTTAGAATATCATATCGCGAGTGTTGACAAAGGTTACAGCGAGTGCTGTGATTCTTCCGTGCACTGGCTCGGATGCCATAATCCCGGAATGTGGGAATCGAGCCAGTCTGTCGAACGCTGTTCTACCGCTTGTCCGGTCTACAATCTTAAGGAAGGAGACGACCCGCTAATTCTCCGGGAATCGAGTCGGTCCATCGAACGCGGTTCTACAGCTTCCCACGAGGATGAGCCGGAATCGAGTCAGCCCGGTACTACAGCTTGGGCAGAGGAGGAAAACGCTTTGTGCGTCGAGTTGGACCGAATCGAGCGTGAGGAACTCGATCGTGTCAAGCACATCTCTGAACTTGAAAAGTTTCGTACGTACAACGTTCGCCGCCTAGAAGGAGACGAAGAGATCAGCGAGGATGAGGATGAACCGAACATCATAACGCTAGACTATGTAGGCAAAGTACATCTGCATGGTAAAAACTTTGGGGCGCGCTACAGGAGTCGCTTTAACGCTTCACAGAGAGGACTGTTATATCTGGGTGAAGGCAAGTACGAACTGTTCAAGTGGTGAAGTGTTCTAACATGTTTAGAGAAAGATTTTTTTTTGTACGCATCAAGTGAAAGACTATGAGGGACTTTGGTGCGCGCTACAGGAGCCGCTTTAACGCTTCACAGAGAGGACTGATATATCTGGATGAAGGCGAGTACGAACTGTTCAAGTGGTGAAGTGTTCTAACATGTTTAGAAAAAGATATTTTTTGTATGTATCATAATAAACTGTGTGAAGGCGAGTACGAACTGTTCAAGTGGTGAAGTGTTCTAACATGTTTAGAGAAAGATATTTTTGTATGTATCATAATAATCTGGGTGAAGACGAGGATGAAGTGTTCTAACATGTTTAGACCAAACTTTAGAGAAAGATATTTTTTGTATGTATCATAATAATCTGGCTGAAGGCGAGTACGAACTGTTCAAGTGATGAAGTATTCTAACATGTTTAGACAAGACTTTAGAGAAAGATATTTTTTGTATGCATCAAGTGAAAGACTATGAGGGAAAGAGAATTTATATGTATGTATGTATGTATCATCATAATCTTAAGAATATACTCGCTAAATAAAAAAGTTGTACTATTTATTTAAGTCCTTGATCATAGAAATAAAAGCTAAGAGGCTATGTATGTTTCATTCGGAGCAGGAAAATATCATTTTAGATATGTATTTTTTTCCAGGCCGTTCGAGGAAAGGAGGGCTATACCCGTCATCCCCTACTCTGAGAGAGAGGGAGAGACGGAGAGATAGAAAGAGGGGAGAAGAGAGAGAGAGACAGAGAGATAGAAAAGATCATTTTAGATATGTATTTTTTTCAGCATAGTCTAAAAACTGTTCGAAGGAAAGAGAGAGAGATGGAAAGAGGGGAGGAGAGAAAGAGAGAGAGATAGAAAGAGAGAGACATTTCTCCCTTCTCTACGCACCCGCGAATCTACGCCGCGGGGAACACGCGAGACGGGAGGTAAAGGGGTGAGGGGAGGGAGGACTTCCTGAACCAATCATACAACCCGTCCCTCCGCGACCACCGTCTCCTCCGACGAATCATCCCCACACATCTCCTACACTCTCTCCCCTTCACCCTCCCAATGTCCCTCTGGATCATCAGGGGGGGAGGGGGGAATCCCTGGAACACGCGAGACAACCACGAGGGAGGAGGGAAAGGGGTGAGGGGGAGCTATGACGTCACTTCCGTCCTGAAAGTTGAGATTCCGTCCTACTATAGTAGTTAAAAATTTTTAGTTAAAGTAATTAGATAATCTTTAATGTTATAGATGAGATATCAAAGTTTCTTCGATTCTTTCGGGATGAAAAAATCGATAAATTGAAAGCTGAACATCGATATTTTGCACAAATCGATATTCATCTCTACGTTTGGCTAACATAGAAAGCCTTTGAAGTTATTTTTAGTCAAGGAAAAGTCAAGGATTTTGTTTTACAGATATCTTATGGTGATTCTCGACTAGGTCTTGGTGTGTGTTTTTGTGTGTGTGCAGACTCACCATCGTAAAATCCAACAAGGCATCGCCTTTAGCTCTCACAGCTACTGGAGGGCGGCGCTCGGGGCGGTGCACGTTATTAATCGTGGCCTGACATTGATGAATGTCCGTGTCTAAACCGAGCACATGTCCGCGCGCGATTTGCGAGTTTAAAAGGAGGGAGGGAAAAAAACAGTCACTTCATAGAGGTTATTTTTGTTGTTATTCTCGTTGAGCGAGTTACAAGGATGAGGAATGCTGCGTCTTAACCCAGGCGTCATTTGTTATTTGGCAGATCCTTTCAAGACCCTGGTAATTGAACAATCTCAGATGGACTCTTAATTGTGCCAATCTGGCGACGTTAAATACAGTCCGATTTAAATAGGAAAGAACTTTTTTTGTGATAGTTATAAAACGTTACTTAAAACATTTTCAATTATTATTATTACTTCAAATCATGTGATCTGTAACGGTCACTTTTAATAGTCTGCGTTAGGACCACCCTTAGCAGACGTGGGGCCCCAGTTATTTGCCCCCCCACCCCCTCACACAAAAAATGTAATTTTGGTTTAGTGTTATTAAAGTAGATTGCATTTATATGGCAATTTTTTATCCATAATAGGTAACCGGAAATGCCTTAAAAGGTAAATACAAGTAACAATTAATGCTAGAGAGGTGTTTTTATAAATATAAAAGTTAAATCTCACCCAACTCTTCGTTCACTTTTCTTCTCCAACGAAATTATTCTGTATAAAGATACAAAGAACAATTCTACCAAGCTTTAATTAAATCGGTTACTTCGTTCAAAAAGTAATATGAGACAAATCCCCCCACAGATAGGCAGACAAATGCAAATCGGTGGAGTTAAATTGGGGAACTCGCTTCACTCGTTCAATGAACCAAATCACATGATTATGATTTTTTGTACACTTTGACAATATTTGCTAGATCGTCTATACAGGGAGGCTACTTACTATACGAGCGCACGAGCAAAAATTTCCCACTCAATTAATTATTAATACCCATGAATAAATATTATTAATAAATAAAATATTATAAATTTTAACCCAAAAAATATTTTTGTGTTTTCTAAAAGTTACTTCCTTCCTACCTGTTGTTTCAAGCTCTAATTTCGCGAAAAATATTCATGTATTCATTCATTCATATTCAAACAAATTGGCAATCCTGATTAGTGATGCTATTTTACAGTGTGAAAAACAAATAAAGAACATTCTAAAATTGTCTCACGGAGCCTGAGATAAATTTGGCGATACCCAGTTTGAGAAACATTGGTCTAGAAGTCTTACCAGCGTCAGTGGTCTCGTGGTATAAGGCGTCAGGTTCAAAACATAATGAATATACTGTGTATACTTAGATTTAAATATTTTCTCTAACTATATGAATTATTTCTGTTAGTCTTGTTTTGCTGTAGTTTTAGTAGTTAATGTCTTAAATCAATTCCACTGTTTACTGTCTTGAAGTAAGTGGTTCCACTAGTTACTTTCTTGAAGTGGTTATGTTAGTTAATTAATTTAAATTATTTTCACTAGCTGTTATCTTGACGTATTTCCCTCTCAACTCCCGAGGCATGGCTCTTTGCTGTCATGTGAGATCATCTGTTAATCTTACCGTAGCGCTATCAAATACATCATCAAAAGTTTATTTTAACTGGACACATATCGTCAGAAATATATTTTAAAGATATTGAGACCAAAGTACTCACTTGAATAGGGTCGTATTTGTCCTAGTTAATTTGTTTTTTGGTAACCTGCATCGGTGGTCACGTGGACTAAACGTCAAGTTCGTCTAGTCTGGTTTGCTAGTGATGGAGAGGTTTTGGACTGGTTCTGATCTCAGCTGTGTGTGCCGAGAATGGTTTTTCATAAACGGTTTCCTACTTTCCCTCCACACAAATACGGGTTTACTTTTTCCTAATATTTTCCCCTATTTTATTATCAAAAGTGAGACGTGGGGTACAATTTCTTTTTATATTAGTGCGTTCTTGCACCAATACTAGCCTTAACGATTTTAGAAATAAGTAAGAAATGGAGGAATTTGTATATAAATGCATGCACATTTGTTAGGAGAATTTATAGACGTCTAAATAAGAGAAAAAACAACTAAACCTGATTTGAGTTGGTTTCTTGAATAAGAGAGTCCGCCACACTATTCGTCTAACCAATCTACAAGTGATATGTTAGTTCAGCCTTTACATTCGTATTGAGGTCGGTCTAATTTGTAGGCGTCTGCAACTTGTATCGGGACTGCTCCCATTCCCCCTATTAAAAAAAAATAAAGTGGTTGTGTATTTGTTCTGAAACACGAGCCATGTGTGAGTACGTCATATAGCTCATTGTATACTGCCTCCATATGAGACGAGTGATGTGTGACGTACGAGAAGCTTTGTTTGTTTCTGAAAGAGACGTAAGTACGTATGCGTGTGTGTAGGATACAATGAAATTGCTTTACCTGTTTTCTTCAAATATGACAGGGTTGGATGGTGCAACAATGGCACAACCCACTAGACAAGAGTTTGTTTTAATATCACGGGTTTGAATTATTACGTTTAACAACATGGCAATAGCGGCTTTATTCAAGGGATAAGGGTGAGGAAGGTAATTTAGATAAAAATGCGCCCGCATTAGCTTGGGGAGGGAATAACTAACTGAAAAATCACATTTAAATCTCGACGTCCTTGTCACAGAAAATTATTAATATTGCGAGACTGACGTCTTAAACCGTGTCGCCACGTTCATATCACTTATATCTGAACATTCGAGTTGGTTTCAAACTTATACTTTTTTGGGAAGAAGAGGTATAATCGTTTGTAAACGTAAATTTGAAAAAAGTTCTAATAAAACTACTTTTATACTCATAACCAAGAGTAGATCCGGCTCATTTTCATAGGGGGCTAATAATTATAAATAACATACAGTAGCCCCATGACTTCTTTGGTGCTGACTGACAGCTCACAGCTGACGGCTTTTAAAAGTTACCAGACCAAATTATGTATCCCTACGGCGAATCATATGATCTGCAAAAACATGTGTTTAGCAACTGTCACTTCTGACAGTCAACATTTAGGTATATACCTAAATGTTGACTGTCGGAAGTCAGTTGTGAGCTGTCAGTCAGCACCAAAGAAGCCATGGGGCTACTGTAGTTACTTACAATATTAGATTCCTGTTTGAATCCATTTAATAGTTTCTCATTCATATTTGACCTTATGTATGTTTTAAACCGTGGTCATCCTCTCCGATTTTTTAAAACCAGATAGTTTTATAAACTATTTGGAGTGGCCCCCCTTCAACAATTTTTGAAAAATGGTTCACTCTAGAAGCCATTTAAAGTGTACCTCACTGAGAAATTTTTGAAATTTGAATACCCCTCGAAGCTATTTAGAGTGATCCTCACCTTCATTTTTTACGATAATTAGGTACCTCTAGAAGGTAATCTTTAAACTGGTCTTCCACAGACAAAATTTTGAAGAGTGAATTATTTGAGAAACTAGATTATTGGGGTGGTCCTCGCATGAAAATTCTTCAAAATGACACGCATCTAGAAGCTATTTGGAGTTGTCCTCCCCTAGACATTTTTGAAATTAGGATGACCTTGGAAGCTATTTAGAGCTTCCCTCCTTTGACTGTTTCTTCCAGTTATATTCCGTTCAAGATAGGTTTATACCTGGATGACAGTTTTAAAATCATATGTTTAGGTTTTGAGTTGCCAACACTTGTAAAAGATCACAGTTTTGTTATAAATGTAAAGATATTTAATTACCTGTTATATATTACATTTAAAATAACCTAAACTTAAATTTTCTCATACTATTTCATTTTTTTAAATAATTTCTTTTTATCCAACTAGAAACAATATTTTAAACATAATTAAAAGTACTTATTTTTCGTTTTGGAACGTTGCTGATTTTGTGTAATATAGTGCACACATCAATATCTTTTAATACAGGCATCGTATTTACTTGGAAAAGAGAAAATTGTTTTTTTTAATACAATAAATGATTTTATAATTATTTTATCGTATTTTGAAATATTTAACTGAATAAAATATTTTCATCAACTGCGTGTCTGCATCATTGTAAAAAACTTGTTTACCGTTATGTTCAATAATATGGTTTAGATTCGTTAGCTGCCATTTTAAAGCTTTGTTCGTTAGAAGATTTTGTGAAAGTGATGTTAATACTTTTTTAAGGGGAGTAAAACTATAAATAAACTTTGTGTCTGACCTCAAATAAATATATAAATAATATTGGCCTAAATTACTGTGGTTAACTATCACATTAATATATTACCATCTGTTTTCATTACAGTGATCCAAAGTAATAGATGTCAGCTGTTGGCGTAGTGATATATTAGGGATTACTTCTAGTAACATTTCGAGCTGTCATCCAGGTAAACTTAGCTCGTGAATGAGTTATAGATGCCTCTAGTCTAGTAGTTATTTGAAGCAGTCTTCTCCGGCAAATTTTTATACAATAGAATGCATCTATAAATCATTTAGAGTTTGATTTAAGGCCATCTTTTAGCTTTATATTTGATAATATCAGAGGATTTGAAATATATCTAGATTCATTCCATGAAGGGTTAAGTTATTTCCAGGGGGGCAGAGTCCCCACAGTTACGTCACTCCTGCTGTCCACACATAATCTATATTAGGTATTTGTGGATGAACTTCTCTCAGACGATTATTAGTCTTCTTTGATGTGTGATAGTTTACCGTCTCTTTGTGGGACATAGTTCGTTACTCGCTACGCACAACACATATTCTTATGTGAAAACGATAATTTGGTCCACACTTGCCTGAGCTATGTCGAAAATTGAATAAACGTGAACGAATAACGAACGTGTGGACCCGGTTTAAGAGGTGCCTGCACGTAATAAGATAAAAATTGTATAATTTATCTGTGTTGTATTTTCTTTGAAAAAATTGAACTTTCATTTTTTTTTTTGTAATAATTTTCTAACTTTCACAGAGAGGTCAACTGAACCTTTTACCCCCACCCCCAGAATCCACGCCTGCTTATAACTACAGTACATTATTGTTAATTTTTTTTTTAAATATGCTCCAGACAAGGATTTGAACAATGATACTTTGACTTAAAGCTCCACTTCTCTATAAATTAAAGTACATCCTTATCAATATTCAAGGCATGCTTCGAACCGCCTTTTAAAACGTTGGATACATTAAAGTACTAACCACGACAGGAGGAACGGATTGGTGAAACATTCTTTGACATTAATTAGAAGTTTATAGTTTGTGTAGCTCAAAATTAGTTAACTTAGTAATACAGGGGTGACCTCGCGGTCTAGGGGTAAGGTGTCAGACTTCTGTTATGGGGGACCGGGGTTCAATCCTCGGTCCCGGCACAGATTTATCTAATTACCAAACCCTTCCTTCACCTTTGACAAGACGTGTATTAATCATAACTTGTGAATGTGTGGAATGCCAGGCCTCGACCGTGGTTCGGATCCCATGTTAAACTGTAGGTCCTCAATTTCATCTCACAATCACCCTACCATTACACATTAGCGAAGTGCGTATAACCCGAACGGGTAGTAAGGCGCGGTGATGATAGTAATAATAATAATAATAATAATAGTAACACAGCCTATCCAGAAAGTTTCTGCTAAACTTAATGTAGAAATTGTGTTACATTTGACCACCTGCGGAAATACATATGATATTCTCTTCTCTGAAAGTCACTGAAGATTCTATCAATCCACCTTTTTAGTCACGAGTCGTGACTGGTACTACCGCGTCAGTAGAGTGCTGGGCAATGGTGGGAAGTGTGTCCTTGATTTGGATTAAAACTTAGAGCTCAAGCTATAAAGTTGTGTAAGTTGGGCTGAATTGCAAGGGGTTGGATCCCTTACCTTATACTCTTTATTAGGTAGTCTACATTTAAAAAATAAATTATGACAACTTTGACTCATGAATTTAACTCGAGACGTTTAGTGAACAGCCTCGGTCGTTAGTCTTTCATTCCACAAGATTGTCTTTGGTGGGGGATTTAGGGGCTCGAGTAGCAGCAGAGGAGACTGGTATTGGGAGATGATTTAACACTGTGGTTTTCCATCTTTTCCTGTCGTTGATGTAGGTGAACTTACTATTAACTATTTTCCTTATGCCTAACCCTTAGATTAGGCCCTGTGCTCAACGTACCGAATAAAAAAATACCTGAATATTTTACTCATCTCCTAATTTATTTTCCTCTGAGTCAACCTGATTCGTCTTGTTAAATACAAAAACTTGCAGTCTGAAAATACTAATTGCTTTCATCAAACCAAATCAAAATTATTCTAATTATACTTGATTTGAATCTTGTTTTATTATACACTAATACAAGTTGAAAATTATTCTTTTGATTGTATTTTATATGAAGACTAGATAGCTGTTGCCCGCGGCTTTGCTCGCGTGGAAGTTGATTATATACAAATACGAAAATATACATATGTATTTACAGATTAATCTAAAATATTACGTTACGTTGATGACCATAACTTGACCTCAGATCAAAAATAATGCAAGTCCGATAGAAACTTTCACCCCCTTTTTCATCCCTTATTAAATAAAATTTCCAAAATTCCTGAAACACGTATTTATTTGTTTTACGTCAATAACCGAAATACAAAATTTTGTTTATGTAACTTTCAAAATGATGGACTTTCATACATATTAGCATACATATTATCATCTCCTATTTTGACCCCTTTGGGGTGGAATTTTCTAAAATCCTTTCTTAGTGGGTGCCTACATAACAAAATGAATATACAGTCCGAATTTCATGCTTGTAGCCTTGATAGTTTGCGCTCGGCGATGATGAATCAGTCAGTCAGTCAGTCAGGACATGTTATTTTATAAGTATAGATTATTTTAACAGGGTTTTACACTATCAAAGACTTATGATTATAATTGTACTTTATTTGAAGCTAGTTTTAACGGGCATCTACTTGATGTGAAACAAAATGTCTAATAAACCATGCTACGTTTCGATAAAACGAAAGTAGTATGTAAAAGTCAAAACAAACGAAAATGTAATCACAGATGCCAACATTACGTGTGATTTGAAGAGGGATGCATCTAAAAAATAAATTTAAAATTGTTCTTTATAAATACATTATATAGGTTAAGCTAAACACAAATGTTACTGGTGGTTTAATTAAATGCTGTCTATATTCGAGCATCGATCTCCCTCACGCCGGAAATCTAATATATTGTGAGACTGATTCTTTAGATCTCTTCTGTTTTTGCGTCATGCCAAGGGCTAAATTCTTTACCTCATCGATATTTTAAAGTTTCCCTAGACGTGGCTTGTAACCATTTGAAGCACGTCTCTTAGTTTATCGCGACCACGGGCAAGGACTTCTGTATTTCGAACATTCTCTTTTTTGGGGGGGTGAGGAGTGGTCATCTACGAATGAAATTACTTACAAACCAGCCTCGTTCCTGGAGTGTAAATATGAAATATACAAGTAACATAAAGACAAGTTAGAAAAAAAGCTAAATATAAAATTAATTTTACTTTGTGGTCCAGTTTTGGAATCTAACAGCCCAAAAGATTATTTTAAAAACAATGGTAACCACATTAAACTCTCCTATGCAATGAACC
This sequence comes from Timema cristinae, assembly GCA_039000515.1. Lineage (NCBI taxonomy): Eukaryota > Metazoa > Arthropoda > Insecta > Phasmatodea > Timematidae > Timema > Timema cristinae. Next base: position 33,339,307 of record JBCFYV010000935.1, on the reverse strand, counting down.
GATGTTCGTGGATTCAAACCTAACCGGGTCGATGGATTTTTCTTGAGCGACAAAAATCCGTAGCACACAACTGGATTCCTTCGGAGGGGAGGTCTCTGTCCCTTGTCGATTGTGGGATGTTAAAGAACCCTGGAAGGTAATTGAAAATACTTTTACTGGGCAAAAATTAATAGGGTCTTTCGCTCTCGCTCATATAAATTATCGTGTGCTAGTATAATTAGTCTGTTTGAAAAGTGCACGTTAAATACTTCAAAAAAATAAATATTATGCGTTGAAAGTTTTGCAGTCGACCGTACATCTTATATTCAATGTTGATGTAGCTCTCTAATGCTGCAGAATTTTTCCTCGTGTTCCTTCTAGTTTTATTTTTTGTCAGCAGAGTGTCGCAGACTGTCAAAACACCATGTCAGTGTAATATTAATTCATGCGTGTTCAGACAAACAGCTATAGCAGGACAGTTACATGAATAACCTTTTAGAAAATATATAAATAAATGTAAAGCGTTCAACAGTGACGATCTGGTTCTTTTTTTTTTATGTGCTCCGCGTCTTTACTACCCATTTGTTCTATCCTCATGTTCTTACTAATGGGGTCCGTCACCTTGATTCACTTAGTAGCCCGTCTTTCTACTGAACCTTTTTTTTATATCTGGCACAACAACGTCTTACTAACCGTTTGGATTGTAAGCCCAAGTACTAATTACGCTAATATGTTAGGAAATGGGAAGGTTGAATATAAAGGGAGCGAACCCGCATTTACGTGGAGGGAGAGTGGAAAACCATTTAGGAAACGCCTCCCTCCCCCCTAGTTTGATAGTTCAGATTATATTAATATATATTACTTACGCTAATGAGTTAGGGATTAGTAAGGTTGAATTTGAGGAAGTGTACCTTCATTTGCATAGAGGAATAGTGTAAAACAATAGTGAGAAACCACCCTCAGTACATCAGACCTGGATTCGAACCCCGACCTCCTTATTATCGGTGATATAATTTATCACAAAAGTGAAGCCTTAGACCATGCACTTATCGAAACAGATATTTACTTTATTTACATGGTGGCATAGGGTTTTGTAATTAAAATAATACTTCATTAGGATCATACCCACTAAAAGGTTGCGCACCACTTTATAAAAGTAATGAGACCAAATGGCTATTAAATATTTAAGGGTGCTACATGGAAGAGCACTGAGAGACATTGCAGACGTTTAGAAATCCCGGGTTATTTAATAAGTGGTGGTTTAATATTTTGTAATATCGTTTTAAACAAAATGTAGGCGAAAATTATCAGCAGTTAAAAAGTTTAAATTTTGAGTTTAAGTTAAAAAAAAAACGGCGTTTTAGGCGAAAATTTGTACTTCTAAGATTAAATCAATATGTTAGAATCCTAGATCAAGTCCTCCTCTATCAAATAAAATCATGTTTTGTTAGGGTTACAACAGAACATTTTGATATAATGTGTGATTGTTTTATAAGGCTTTGTGTAAGTTATTACATATTTAAACACGTTAAACCTAAAATTTAAACTTTAAACTGTTCAAATAGTCAGAACTTTCGTCTATATTTTGATAAAAACCATTTTAAAAAAATATCAAAGCAATTAATAAATAATCAGGTATTTCTAGAAGTCTGCACGCTTCTAAGTGCTCTCCCATGTAGCGCCCTTAAGCGGACAGATTATTTATGAATTTATAATAAAACGCTAGAATTTGTTTTAATGTGCTCTTCTATGAGATAACATTTCAAACGTTTACGTTTAGCTGATTTACCTAAATTTATTGTGGGAAACAACTTAATTTAATACATTTGGAAAATTGCCAGATCACGCGATAGCGGAGAAATGACCGTAGACATTACTACAGTAGCCCCATGGCTTCTTTGGTGCTGCCTGACAGCTCACAGCTGACAGCTAAAAGCTTTGAAAAGTTACCAGACAAAATTATGTATCCCTACGCCAAACCATATGATCTGCAAAAACATGTGTTTAGCAGCTGTCACTTCTGACGGTCAAAATTTTAGGTATATACTTAAATGTTGACTGTCAGAAGTCAGCTGTGAGCTGTCAGTCAGCACCAAAGAAGCCATGGGGCTACTGTAATTAAAAGAGCACTAGTAGGTGACTGGAAATTGCTTTAATCTGATACATTGTCTCGATAAGGGGTAGAAAGATAGACAATATTCTTAATATCATTCAGTTAAGAAAGATAAGATACTTTTCTCTCTCTCATGCTTTTTAGTTTAATGAAAAAACTGTCAATTTTAATAACTGTAAATGGTATTTGGCAATTTTTTGTATATTGAGTTTTATTTAACTAAAATATTTAAAAATAATGTTACAGTTTTAAGAAAGATTTTTGTAAATATTTTCTAAAATTCTACGATTTGACCCGTACCGGTGGGTGTGTGTGAAAAGATGTCAGTCTCGTCATGTTTAATTTGCTAATTGGTCTAGGTTTAAATCTTGGTTGGGTGTGGTGAGGTATTTATTGCTGAAATGTTTCCTACGCTCCCTCCACACAATTGCGGACACAATTTTCAGTATATTTTACTTTACTTATCTTTAATCTCATGATTGTTGCTTTGGAGATATTCCGGTAGGGCACGGACCAAGGGGACGTTTTTTTTTATTCAACTCTTCTAAACCTGTGTTGAAAGTATTTTTTATTTGAGCTATTTAAAGTGCACTTTCTGACTGACTGATTATATCAGAACATGAGAATTTCTGTGAGTGAGAATGAAAGAGTTCTACCACTTTTTCTGGGAATGGTATTATCACATGCCACAATCGACATGGGACCGGCGGCTTTACTTTCCCCCAAAGGAAGTTGTGCTATGCATTTTAAATCGCTAAAGAAAAATCCGTTAACCCCGACTGGGTTTGAACCCTCGACTATCGAGTCTTGAGGCGAGCATTTTACCCCAAGGCCACCGGGTCAACAAAAGTAAAATAAGTTTATTTTTGTATTCCTCGTCAAAGCCAAAGATTGTAACTTTAATTATAGTCACAATAAATTAATAACACTCATAACCCAAATTATGTTTAAAAAAACTTTAAATGGCGTTAATATTTCTTCATATCTCTTGTTGATGAAATTCACAATGATCCACTGCAGGTAGGACATCCCCCACACCCAAAATAAATATCTGGACATGCCCCCTGTCCGGACGAGTAGTATGACGTGGAGCTCGGAAACCATCATTTCCTGTGCAAGGGGAATTTGATTTTGAAAAGTGTCATACAATTATTATTTATGATTCACGGTGGGGTGACCTGGTGGTCTAGGGGTAAGGTGTCAGACATCTGTGCTGGAGGTCCGGGGTTCAATCCTGCAAAAAATTATCTGATTACCAAACCCTTCCTTCAGCTCTGACAAGACATGTATTAATTACAACTTATGAATGGGTGGAATGCCAGGCCTCCACCGTGGTTCGGATCCCACGTTAAACTGTAGGTCCTCCATTTCATATCACAATCACCCTACCATTACACATTAGCGTTAAGTGCGTACAACCCGAACGGCTAGTAAGACGCGGTGATGATAATAATAATAATGATGATGATGATGATGATGATGATGATGATTCACAGTGCTTCACAATTGTGGTCATAATTAATTATTGGGATCACTAATGTTCTGTTCAAATGTCCGTTACAAATATTCAAGAATTGTTGTGATTACTATATGTAGACAATTATGTTTAGTATTTATTATTTTGGCCAAAAGGTTTTTAATAAAAAAAAGTAAAATATTGACCTTTACTCACGCTTTCTTCCTTCCTTACCATATACAAAAAAATAGGACTTTAATTTGTGGAGTTAATGAAGTTCAACTTGGAGATGAAATGTAGCGGGGCGAGTCTTTGAGAGAGTAGATAGGAAAAAAAATGTACACAAGTTCTGAATTAGATTAATACTAATGGATGTATTCTTGACAAGATGTCATCTTTTCTTGTAACGTCTTCATCGATTGACTTTTTTTATTTATTTATAAATTGTATACAAACGAAAGGTTGACGATCCCTGTGGAATAAATGGAATCAATTCTTTGGTTGAAAATAAAGCCTTCTTGGAGATTTAAAATATTTTGATATTTCGACCGTCCAATTTCTAAAATAGGCCATACTATACAATTATTATTATTATTATTAGCACCGCGTCTTACTACCCATTCGGTTATACGCACTTACGCTAATGTGTAATGGAAGGGTGATTGTGAGATGAAATGGAGGACCTACAGTTTAACGTGGAATCCGAACCACGGTGGAGGCCTGGCATTCCCCACATTCATACTATACAATTAAACTCACCTTTAAACTTACCTTATATATAGAGAGGCCTTTTGAAATATAGAATATGTTTGATGTTGTAGAATAGTTCGATATTTTGCTCTCGAACCATATTTAATAGACAGAAAGATAATGGTTGTTTTATAGACCTGTTAAAAAAAATCCATTTGAAAGATTCTTCCCAGAGCTGTATTATGTGTAAATAAATACTATTTTTTATTGAAAGCAGGAAAATACGGATTTATCCTTGACACAGTTTTTTTTATAAACTTTGTGATGGCGTTGTGCCGGGCTGGATTCTGAAGGCCATGGGGCTTCAGAGATCACCTTCATGACCTGGGTCGAGAAGACGATTTTGAAAGTCCGAGGGTGCAGAAGGGCGTTACTTTTATAATATGAAGATCTATAAAGTAGTTTAGTATACGAATCAAAATTAATTAATATTATTTTTTTTATTATAAAATAACTTATTCGTAGGATACCTAACTACCTGGCACCCGAACATAATTTGGAATACTCTAACAGCGACTCTTGGCCCTGTCGATTGTAAGTATAAAACCTATTGAGGGGGGGGAGGGGATGAAAGGAGTGGCGTGGCTCTACAACCAACCAAAGTATCCTTCCGCGCAAACAAGAATAGATTGATCACGGAAACAGTAGATGGCAGTATGTGACAGGTTTGGAAACCTCAGTTTTCTCGAGAACGAGTGAAATTTTTATGTTAATATTTTCAACACCTCTTTTAAGATAATGTATCAATGTTTATTAGGTGTTATATTTTCTTATTTTTTGTTATGCAGCCGGCAGTTTTCTATTGAAAAATGTCAAAATTATTGATATTTGATCACTGTTAAAATTAGAGGAGGTGTGTATATAAAATTTATAACTTAATCAACATGCTTCTATTCTTGAACAAACCGTTTCCTAAAAGAAAATTGCAAAACAATAAAAATTCTTGAAGGTAACGGTTTGTTACCCTGTCTCTGCATTTCCACTCTAAATAAAAAGGGCCAATCGCGTGATAAACAAGTACCGATACCAATTAAAATCTTATGATAAGTCGGTAATATCGCAGAGGAAAACTATCTTACAATCCGTTAAATTTTTTTATAAACAGCTTTGAACTAACCTAAGTTAATACCAAAGAAACATCCACCCTTTAAACCGCTATAAAATTGTACTAAAGATGTATTTTAACTACTTACCCTTAAATGTGTTTAACCTAAGCTAATATTAAAGAGCAATTCACCCTCCAAGCCAGTTAATAAATGCACTGCTATTTTAATCATTCATAATAATTATATTTTCATGAGCATTTGTACTCTTGTGTGTGTGCGTCATACAATATGTTTAACGTATGTGACCATATGATTTTATAATAATTTTATATATTCTAATACTTTTTGAGCTTCGAGAGGCTTGAAGTATTTTAATTCTGGATTAGTGCTCATGTGAACTTCCATATGTTTTTTTTATATATATCATCTTAGGGGCCACGTATATAGTCGAGATTAGGAGGTCAGCCAAACCCCCATTCGATCTGAAATTCCCGTTAATTCTATACTGCTAGATTGGCTAACACCATAGACCAGACTAGAAATACGATCTTTAGAGCTGTAAACTTAGAACGATATTTTACATCTTCCTTCCACCCTCATACATTTCTTGGACAAATTGATCAATCTTTTTTCTAAGATGAGTGCACGAAAGAAATGAAAGAGGGGGGAAATATTGATTTAAACTTGGGAGTGTAGGAAACGTGAAAAAAGGTAAGTGTTTGTGCAGTTTTTATAGCAAAACTTTCTTGGATCATTATTATTATTATTAGCACCGCGTCTTACTACCCGTTCGGGTTATACGCACTTACGCTAATGTGTAATGGTAGGGTGATTGTGAGATGAAATGAAAGACCTACAGTTTAACGTGGAATCCGAACCATGGTGGCGACCTGGCATTCCACACATTCACAAGATGTCTTGTCAGAGGTGTAGGAAGGGCTTGGAAATCAGATAAATCTGTGCCGGGACCGAGGATTGAACCCCGGCCGCCAGCACAGAAGTCTGACACCTTACCCCTAGACCACCAGGTCACCCCTTTTCTTGGATCAAATAAATCAAATATTTCTCCAGTACATTAGAAACATAAAGTTTAATTTTTTCTTTGCATGATGATATGAAATGTTCTTGAATATCCATCATGAGCGTAGCGGCATTAGACGAGAAACATTTTAAATGAAAAAAAAAAAGTCATTAAATTCTGAGTCACCTTTACAGATATTCAAGAAATTTATATCATTTAACTGAAGACATTTAATTTATTTTGGACAAAAAAAAAGTTTTGCCATAAATTGCAAAACACTTCCCCTTTCTCGTGTTCCCTGCACTTACACCTTAACGGCTTTTAAAAAAACTATTTTTTTTGTACCTCTTCGAGTTAAATATTCCTGTCCTCAGTACTCGTGGCGCGTGTGACGTCACTCGTGACGTTTCTCCCAACCTTGCCGAACTGTAAGAGCCTCCAGTGTGCCCTGCACCGCCAGCCACGAGAGTCGGTTCAATCAGTCCGCGCGCGACGCGCAAGGAATCCGCATGTGTGTATCTCTATGTGACACTTAGTCACCAATATATATTTGTGTGGGATCCTTTATCGCCCCGTCAAATAGTCCCAGACTCTTACCCCTCCATTTCACCACTGCTAACGCGGTAGTGAGTTTCCACGAAAACCAGTTTCTTCTTTAGCGTTATGTAAACATTCAAATAATGTTCGCGCACTGGTTTGTGAAGTATGAAGGTGTTTTTACCACGTGACCATATGCGACCAAGCGGTACACGTTATAAAAAAGTGTTGTGTGTTTAAAATGGGTATGATCAGCAATTTTGGTGTTTTTTTAAAATTGAAGTGAAAAGCGGTTTTATTAAAATTGATTTAATCTATTATTAATTTTTAAATATATAATATTAGGATTTTTTCTTCTAAAATGGTGCGAATTTGATATGTTTATAATTGGTAGCACACATTTGTTTTGTGTGTGAAACGTTCTTACCTTGTTTTTGTTCGTCCTACTTTCTCTCTGCGAGATATTTGTTTGTTCCTTCATCCAGCTTGAAGCTCTAGATGACAGTGTGTTATCTATCACAGGATAAGAGGTATTTGTGCGATATATTCTCATAATAAGGGCCATTCTTGCGATTGGGTGAACCTCTTATTTCTATTAAAATGTATCTAAGAGTAGTTAGTTATCTTATGGTAAGGTGCAATGTCTTAAAGCACCTCCTCCGAAGACTTGCTTAGTTCGAATCCAGGTTGGATTAAAGCTTCTTACTCCACAAGTAGGTAAGGCAAGGATGAATCTGAATTTACCATAAATGCGGTCTTAGGCACCACTAAATCTTGATGTGTGTGTGTGTGTTTGTATAATGCAACATGTATTACTGTCCCATTAGGCTATACTCCAATTATAATAATAAACAAAACAATGTTGGAAACTAACCACCAGTCGTATATTAAGAGGATAGAAACCCACTACTGGAAAAATTAACACTGCTGGTTGATTTTATTATTATTATTATATTATTATTATTTAAGCACCGCGTCTTACTACCCGTTCAGGTTATAGATTAGAATAATTTACTTTCCCTACAATGTAGTCTACCATTCTCATTCAAGACGGACGTTGGTTTTGCACTTACTTAAAACTAATGTTCCTAGTCATTATCCCTGGTGTGAGTTTTGAGTCCCAATCCGCGCCTGTAGACACGTGGATGAAGGAGTCACTTTCATCTGGTATATTTTTACGTTGATGGGGAGGTTGGATTTCCCAGTCCAGCGTATTGAAGTATATTGGTTTATGACTTACCACTGGCCATCTACGCAAATGCGGGTACACTGTCTTTAGTTAAATTTAACCTACCTCATCCCTACTTGATCAGTATAAATATTTGGATAGTCCGAACTAGTAGTAAAATGCAAAGTACGAATAAAAAAACATGTCTATTATATACTCACCTGAACAAGTGATCCTAAAGTCCAAGGCGTCAAGTTCACAATTTACTTGATTGCCGGTGATTGAGAGTCTAGATCTGAATGTCACCCGGGTGAGGGGTGGAGAGTTTTCCACATGTGATGTATCACTCTCCACGTTCATACAGGCGCATTTCTTGTAAACAACCCTTCTCATACTAACCCCTTAGATTAAGCCGTTAACAACCCCTGAGCTAAACGTGATAATAATAAAACACCATTATGTTAGAGAATGCCTCACGTTTTATCCATCGAGTTGAGCAACAGTATTTTCCCTAAAGTAAACTGTGCAACGCAATATTGCCGCTCATTTAATAGAGCTCGCAATGATTGGAGGGTCGGACTGCTCTCTAGAGCTGCATCAGATGGCGAGAGGCGCTCTATCTCGCCAACATGAGATTACTGTCATTACAAACTCTTCACTCTGGTTCGCGAGTCTTGTCTTCTCACCAGGTCCTGGTATCACGAGATTCACACTTTTCTAACAAAGGTTGCATGCAGCCAGCCCCATTCGCTTTTATTATAGGCTTACATGAACAGAGCTTAATACATTTGTGACGTCGGTATTTTTATGAATAGATATAAGATAGCCCTCATCGTGGTCTTAATGTCTTTTTTCCAGTGATGGATAGTTTGGGTTAGAATCCCAGCCGGATGTATTAAGGATAGATTTTACTAAACTTTTTCCTCAATCCCTCCACGCAAATGCGTTGAACTTAAGGTAGGATGGAAGGGGACGCGACAAATGGCAAGTGTTTTTGCAGTTTTTATGGCAAGATTTTTTTTTTGGCCAAAATAAATCAAATATTGCTCCAGTACAAACAGAGTTTAATTTCCTTCACATGTTGATATTAACAGTTCCTAAATATATGTAATTAACATGGTGGCATTTAATAACAAACTCTTTAAATGTAGAGAAAAGGTTGTCATTAAATTCCAGAACACCTTTGACAGATATTCAAGAAATTTTGAGATCACCGTGTGAATAAAATAATTACATTCTATGTTTATACTGGAGCAATATTTTATTTATTTTGGCTAAAAAATGTTTTGCCATAAAAACTGCAAAACACTGGTATTTTCTCGCGTCTCCTACATACCACCATAACCTTACTCATTCTTAACTTATTAGTGTAATTAAATGCGTGTGAATAGTAAGAAGCCATTTGAATTTTTTCTTAATATAATCAGGTATTAAAATTTTTCTTAACAAATGCAAAGTCATATCAGCCACTCATCACACAATTTAATTTACTCATGAGGAATGCAGGTCTCCACCGTGGTTCGGATTCCACGTTAAACTGTAGGTCCTCCATTTCATCTCACAATCACCCTACCATTACACATTAGCGTAAGTGCGTATAACCCGAAAGGGTAGTAAGACGCGGTGCTAATAATAATATTTTTGTACCGTTTTTATCATTCTTTAATTGTCCTTAAAATATAGGTGACCTGGTGGTCTAGGGGTAAGGTGTCAGACTTCTGTGTAGGCGGCCGGAGTTCAATCCTCGGTCCCGGCACAGATTTTTTCTGATTACCCAAACCCTTCCTTCACCTCGACAAGACATCTTGTGAATGTGGGGAATGTCCAGGTCTCCACGTGGTTCGGATTCCACGTTAAACTGTAGGTCCTCCATTTCATCTCACAATCACCCTACCATTACACATTGCGTAAGTGCGTATAACCCGAACGGGTAGTAAGACGCGGTGCATAATAATAATAATAATTTACTCATGGCGTATAACCCGAAAGGTTAGTAAATCGCGGTGCTAAAAAAATCTGTATTGCTAATGTCTGATATGTTTCTTACTAATCTTATTTTCTTTTATTTGTTGTTTTCTGACTACGCGTCCTACTACTTGGCCGAGCTATCTGCATTTAACTACACCAACAAGGTAGGGATGAGGAAACCTACCCCTATTTCCGTGGAGGGTTATTGGGAAACAATTGATGAAAGACCATCCTAAATACACCTGACAGTGATTCTTTCTCTACCCGACCTTCCTGTCATCAAAAGATCAGAGCAGACGAGTTCGACGTTTAGTCTGCGTGTCCATCTTAGCTATGCATTATTACGGATAGGCCTATAGTTTCTTTGAGGACTAATCAGTAATCACAATATATTTTAACAATCAATGTCAGCTGGGGAACGTGACTCCTACTCGAGTATCGGGAACATTATACCCCCTCTAACCCTTCCCTCATCCTCTACTCCACAACGTTATTTCAAGTAATATATATTTCCATTTATTTAATGTATTTAACGTATTTAACTTGCACTTTCTGAAACGACTGATTATATCAGAAAAATACTTATAAATTAACTTAAATCTAGAACAGACACAACACCCAGCCCCCGGCCGTTAATTCATCACTTTGAAAGGGGAAACCCACATTTCACCATGCTGTATTTTTCGGCCATATCATTAATCGAACCCGGGACCATTAGCTCAGTAGTCAGACATGCTATTATTATTATTATTAATTATTAGAGCAGAACACGTCATACTACCCGTCCAGGTTATACGCACTTACGCTAATGTGTAATGGTAGAGTGATTGTGAGATGAAATGGAAGACCTACAGTTTAAAGTGGGATCCAAACCACGGTGGAGGCCTGGCATTCCACACATTCACAATACACGCTATTGACTGAGCTAAAGTGTCGGACTTTCAAATTATCTTTCACGATGAAACGGGTGTATCTAATCTTTATTGAAAAACTTGTGTATTTTTATTTCTCATATTTGGTACACTTGTCAACCTGTACACATCTCTAGATTGTGACATTCTATTTGGTACACTTGTCACTGTATTCTCTAGTGTGACATTCTATTTGGTACACTTGTCACTGTATTCTCTAGTGTGACATTCTATTTGTACACTTGTCACTGTACTCTCTAGTGTGACATTCTATTTAGTATACATACGCAGCACGAGACGGGTACTATTTTAGGAAACGCAACCTAAATTCAGACTTAGAGAGTGGGGAACCACATTGTGGGATAAACTACTTCCGGAGCATTTGACCAGAAATCAATTATTCCTGGTCCCCCGGGTCGAAGGCGAGAAACCCAACAGACGTCTAATTGTAAGGGAGAAAAGAGAGAAGGACTTATTGCACCGGTGTTTGATAGAGGGAGAGTGTTCAAGTGATGTGGGAATATTACAACCCCAATACAGCCGGTCGGGATTTGAAACCGGCCTACCGAATTACTGTCAGGAACTTTAACTTGGCAGTCAACCCTGTAAAAGGGATTAAGTTTATTTACCAGAATATGGTGGGGTGGGAGGGAATGGTATTTAAGGCACCAATTGCTCCAAATTTTTCAACTCTGAAGCATCAAAGCCACTAAAAAAAATCATCAACTATCTTAAAATTTTCAATAGTAAACCTGTTAAAATATATATGGCTTAATACATTTGTGAAACGTTAAATCAGTGTTTTTTAACATATATTGTGACATTTCGCTTAAAATGTCGTTGAAAGTAGGTATGGAACAACGTAACCGAATCAGTTTCTTTGCAACAGTTGCACTGCCGAAACTGAAGCGAAGGCTGTTGCAACAGCGCTAGTCTTTAATTAAGTAGGCCTATTTGACTGCGTTCAAATTTATTTGTGTTTCAACTTGTCGCATTAGTCACTCACCACTGATGCTGTTTATTGTTAAAATGTGTTGTCTCTTCAACGTGATTATTATTTATTTATTTATTTAGCACCGCGTCTTACTACCCGTTCGGATTATACGCCTTCAACGTGATTAGATATAGTGTTTTAGTTGATATAATGACTGTTTACTGGTTAGTTGATATAGTAATTAGTGTTTAGTTAGCGTTCAGTTTTAATTCCAACGAGTTATGTGCGTCACAAAAACTGTTTTATTGGCATTTACACTGTGTTGCAGAATAAATTCGTAATTTCCATTTTAATACTAAACTACTTTTAATGACTTTTATATATAAAAAAAGTTACAATGTCACAAGGTTAAATAAATTGGTACAAAAAAAGAGTAAATTCTGAAGCATAAAAAGTAACGTTGATTAGTTCATTTTAAATGTAATTAATGTATTAAATTTGTTTCGTTTCATTATTTTGGCAGGAAATATTTTTAAAATGACATCTGTTTTGCAACATCAGTTACGCAATGCATTCTGGTGCAGCAAAGCACATTAGTTAAAACTTAAAACAGACGACAAGACAGTCGAGTGCTACTGCCAGCCTGCTACTAACTGTTGCATCGCATCGGTTTAATAGTATTATTATTATTAGCACCGCGTCTTACTACCCATTCGGGTTATACGCACTTACGCTAATGTGTAATGGTAGGGTGATTGTGATACGAAATGGAGGACCTACAGTTTAACGTGGAATCCGAACCACGGTGGAGGCCTGTCATTCCCCACATTCACAAGTTGTGATTAATACACGTCTTGTATTATATAGGAATATGGTGTTTTTTTTAAATTATAAAACTTTAATCCTGTATAAATACTTGTCCAGGCTACACACATACGTAATTTTTCTAAGGGGTTAGAGATGAGGAAGAAAGCATTTTAGAAGTAATCTACCCACATTTGCATGGAAGTAGAATATGAAGCCATTTAGGGAAAAAAGACATCCTCAGTATACCTGACCGGGATTTGAGCCTCGATCTACCCGTCATCAGCGGGTCTAACATGTGAGTGACGCCTTAGACACTTAGGCCACTGGAGTGGGTTGTAAGATTATTAATCCTAAAGAGACTGTTTCTACCCTTTCACCTACATTTTGGCGTGAACCAAATTTTTAAATAACACATCATCGCATAAATAATGCGAGATTTCTGGACACATGTAACGCGTCCCAACGCTCCGGGAGGCAGCCCCGATAAACTGGTCAAATATTATTCCTTTTTTTATCACTACCAAACTTGACCACCAAACATTAGAGCTCAATAAATCTTCTTGAGGCGGTTATATAGCAAGTAGGATAGTTGGCACGCCTATTCAGATTGTAGAAGATCTGGTACAAGTAAGGAAATGGACAGCTTACTACCCAATTTTCATTGGAAGGGCCTTTTAGAAAATGCCAACACATTTACTGCGGTTAAAATTGATAGCATTTTTTATATATTACTACTTTTATTTTACATGTAGGGCCTATTAATTTTATATATATATATATCTCTAAGGTGACAGCTCTGCGGATCACATGACCGGACGTATGAATACGTGAAAGTAGATCTAGTAGCTTTTCATAGAAGAAAAAGCTAACTGAACTAAGCACATCGACCCCAACACATGTAATATCCTCCCCCCCACCTGACTCCCTACTCAAACACTAGGTTGTTTAACGACTGCATTTATTACCCTATCAGTAGTGTGTCGTGGAATGTTGCCAAGATGAGCTTGTTAAAACTGTTAACTTTGAGATATTCTCACCCACTGTTCTCCTCATTTTTCGAAAGTTCTACACTTTATTCACACTTGCACTTATTGGAATGTATTTCAGTTGTTCCCTGACCAATGAGTGCTCCGCATAGTGTTGAGAACAATTTTACAAGTACAGTTTCAACTAACTTTGCTAACTCTAGCAACACTTCACGACACGCCGCTGTTTTCCATCATTGTCAAAATAATCCTATTTTAAACACTAAAGAGATTAAATCATTTTAGAAAACATTCTAAACTTGAAAAAAGTAAGGAGCAGTTATAATACAGGTTAAGACTTCGAAAAAAATCTAAGGTCAATAAAGAGGTAAAAGGATAGTATACTAAAGAAAATAAAAAAATTAAAAATTAAAAGTAATTAACAAGTGAAAATTATAAATATTTAATATTGATAAAAATTCAAGCAGCGCTTTTGATAACACTAAAATGTATGAGATAGAAATAATATGATTAAAAATAATCGTGACATAACATTATCAAGTCAAATGGTGACCATCAATCAGAAGAATAAATATATGAAAACATATTAAAATAATGAATAACAGAAATGAATTGAGGAACAATACCATTCATATTTAAACATTAAGATGGCAAATCTGAATGGAGTAACCAAGTGAGAGTATTGTATTACAGGAAATATAATTGATATAACATAAGGCTTAAAACGTAACAAGCTATTAATAAAGTTCAGTGTTTAAATAGAGATATGAAGTCTTAAACTTGATTTGAGTCCCGTTACTCCTTGGGCAAGTGTCAGCAATTTAGAAGCCGATTAAACTTTGGTATACTATCCTTTTACCTCTTTATTGACCTTAGATTTTTTCGAAGTCTTAAACTGTACTAAAGAGATTAGTTCACCAGTCAGCTTAATGAAAAAATAAAAGATAATTTTTCTATCTACTACTCTTCAAAGGGTCTGAAAAATGGAAATTATTCTGAAAAACATGATAAAAACGAGGAATTTTGTAATAAGAAAATAATGACAATCATGTATCTGGTCTTTAAGGCGTGATGTGGGAATGCCAGGCCTCCACCGTGTTCGGATTCACGTTAAACTGTAGGTCCTTCATTTATTCATAATCACCCTACCATTACAATTAGCGTAAGAGCGTATAACCGAACGGGTAGTAAGACGCGGTGCAATAATAATAATAATATAATATTAAGGCGTGGATGTAGGGACGCGATGAAAGATCAATGTTTTTGTAGTTTTCATTTTAAAACTTTTTCTTTGATCACAATAAATCAAATATTGCTTCAGTACAAATATATAGTTTAATTTTCTTCACACAGTGACCCCAATATTTCTTAAATATTTGTAAAGGATGTCATGGTATTTAATGAAAACTTTTTCTCTTCATTTAAAAAGTTTGTCATCTAATGCCGCCATGCTTATAACAGCTATTCAAGAAATGTTAATATCACCACGTGAAGAGAATTAAACTATATGTTTTACTGAAGCAATATTTGGTTTATTTTGGTTAAAAATTGTTTTGCTATAAAAATATAAAAACACTAGCCTTTCCTCGTGTTCTCTACATCCCCACTTTAATGCCACGCGGATTGTTTCTTTACATCTCTTGGAATCAAAGGGAGTGTTTTTGGAAGTTCGCCTACACATCCATTATTCAAGGAAGAGCTGCGATATCTTATCATAACATTTTAAACACGGAAATGAAGATATTCAGGAAAAACCTGATAAGGTTTTATCTTCAGTATTTTTATTATTATTATTTGCTGTTTGTTGCAAGGATAATGTAAATCGTTGGAAACATGTTTTATGTTTGGACAAAGACAAATAAAACTCCTCACGGAGTGTGTTTTATCGGGTAAATGTGCGACAATAGTTTCACAACAGTTACCTAAACCGATTAAGCACGTCAATCTCTGTTCTGATCAGTTGTCGAGTGTTCGAATTCTGACCAGGTGTTTCACCGAATGGCTATCTACTATTATTCACTCGAATTGATTACACATTTTTCTAAAAAAATATACCGTCCTTATCTACCCCGTTAGATATGCGAGTAGCCTGGTTGGGGGAGGAAAAAAAGTTTGGAGTTAGAATCTCGGTCGGAGCTACTGATCATTTTCGCGATGACTTTCATATATTTTCTTTGCGCTAGTGTGAGTGCATTTCCTTAAGCATTAAATGGATTCGATAAAAACACTTTACCACCGCGTCTTACTACCCCTTTTGGTTATACGCTTATTTACTAATTACGCAAATGGTTTGCGGAATTATGATCTACCTGCATTTTCGTGTAGTGTGAGTGGAAAATAATTTTGGAAAAACCACCCTCAGTACACCTAACCAAGATTCGAACCTTGATCTCCCCGTCATCGCCAGTCTAGTCTAGGCCATGCGGCTACCTAAGTGGGTTATTCAATAGTAGCCCTAGTCCAAAGAGTTTAAAACTACCCACATCGGTGGACACAGAGGCGAAGGAGTCAATCTTGTCTCGTCAGGTAAGTTTTTCCGGTGGAGGAAAGAAAGGTTGGTGCGCCAAACTCATTTGGGTGTACTGAAGGATATTTTTTTCTGAGTCTGTTTACACTCACTCCGCGCCAATACGGGTACATTTCATCTCAATTCTGCCTTAGTTCTACTTATCTCGTTAGTTTAAATATGCGGATGGTTTGGACGGGAAGCAATACTCGGAGCACAAAAAAAAATATAAATACACCCTAAAATTGATTTTAATTATTTTTTACTACGCCAAAAACTCACTCAAGCTGACCATTACACCAACCAAGGTTTGTGTTTCTGGTTGTTGATAAGTTCACTCTTATATAAAGTACACGTAAAGTAATTTTTGTCATGAGTTTGTTCTTTTCTCAAGTGGGAATGCCGTTGTATTCCTTAAAAGTCGCTTTCTAATCCTGTTTTGATAATTTAAGTTGAACTTGATAAAAAAATATATTAATTAGTGGTAGATATTTGTTGATAGCATCATGAAAAGGAAAAGGTGATAGTGATGGTTGATACACTTACTAGAGATTCTGATAGTAGATTCGTCTAAATGAAACATGTATGACAGCTAAAAGATCTAAAGTATAAAATTTTATTAATTAATATGTCATGAAATGTCTTTTGTAGCGTTCCCTTTTGTTAAATATTTACTGTAATTATTTAGTAACTTTTGTAATGAACATGCGCTTTCGGAACCAACTGATTATACCAGACATGACTTAACTAACTCATATCTATAACAGACACAACGCCCATTCCCCCTGTCATTAATTTTATCACTACAAAAGCGAAAACAACTAACTAATTTTTTACCATGTCGGTAGTTAAACCCTAAACCCTTAATTAAAGCAGACCTGATACAGACTGATTTAATGTGTCAGTTTGTTTAAACATTGTGGCATAATTTTCCATAAACATTCGTTTATATTTATTCATTAGTTACGTTATTATTTCATTAAAACATGAATTAATTTGTAAATGAAAGCAACTAAACTATTTTAATGAGGCTTAAGTTTGGATCCCGGCAAGGCAATGCACATTGTGAGCGTTTATCACCCCAACCACCTTACCATACACCCAAAGTGTAATTATCCACCATATTTTAAGGTGAGGCAACCTAATCATTTTAGTTTATATTGTGTAAGTCGCTTGGATACAGCCTACTAGTTCTGAGAGTGCTACCAACAAATAATCAAAGATTGGTGTCAAATAGGTCTATTTCATGTTGAGTCTATTGGTCATGTAAATTCCTTCCGTGGATACACGCCTCACTTTATGCAACACCTTGTTCATAATAATTAATGTAATTAGACACTGGGACAGGTTGTGTGTTGTGATTATTTGATTTAATATTTTAATCTTAAGATTTTCAAGATCTACTTGTTTGTACACGTGGCTACTTATCAGATATGGGAAATGGTCGCCCTATAAATGTTTGTAAACTTATGCTGGACTGATATTATATATAAAACACTGAAATCAATAGTGTATCTATACTATAGATAAAATACCTGCACTGATAAATAGGGCATTTAGCCTACATTCAAAGTGAATTGACTTCCGAACTTTTGTTTTTATTTAGGATTAAAGATTGTGCTCACTTTAACCATCAAAGCAAGAAAACTTGATGTTTCGTTTTGGTCACCAAATAAATTTAAAATTTCTAATTGAGATGTAATTATATATAATTTAATGTACTCAAATAAATTATCGTTGAAGAGTCTCGTCCCCAAAATACCAGCAAAACTCCATTTAAAAGAAATACTTAACTGCAAAATAAATTGACAAAAATGGTTTGAAGATAAAATGCAACAACCCCTTGACGTCAATGAGCGGCATTAAAACACTGGGTCTCATAGTAAAGCGGGCTATCACTTAACTATGCAACACTGTGTATCCGTAAAATGTTCTCTATAAAACATGTAATAAGGTGGCATAACCAAAGCTTATTTTTCATTGATATGATCGTTTATAAAGGTTAATATTTTATTATCATTATTATTATTATTATTATTATTATTATTAATAACACCGCGTCTTACTACCTACTACACTTACGCTAATGTGTAATGGTAGGGTGATTGTGAGATGAAATGGAGGACCTACAGTTTAACGTGGGATCCGAACCACGGTAGAGGCCTGACATTCCACACATTCACAAGTTGTGACTAATACACGTCTTGTCAGAGGTGAAGGAAGGGTTTGGCAATCAGATAAATCGTGCCGGGACCGGGGAATTGAACCCCGGACCCCATAACAGAAGTTTGACACCTCACCCCTAGACCACCAGGTCACCGTTAACATTTGAAAGACTTACATGACCCACCATTTTATTAAGTTTGACCTGTTCTACTAATAACGTAGGATATTAAAATATTACATGGTATGGATGCATACGTATGATAGTATCTCCAATTCTGATAAGAATACAGTTTTTGACAATTACATAGATTACTAAAACAATTTTTATAAATCTCTATAGCAAATCACGTGATTTGCAGCAGTCGCTTTTCATAGATATTATCAATATATTTAAGATAATATTAATACAAATTTAATGGCACTGTTTATCATGAAAAAATCTTTTGTGTTTTCTAGAAGGCTATTCCTACCAAATCCAATCTTAGACATGTATGCCCATATTGTTAGGTACTTTATGAATTATAATTAGTGTAATGTTCACAAAAACCAAATAAAAAAAGAGTTAATAATTCTAACGTTTTATTAAAGATGAAATTTTAAACCAGTTCACTGTAATCTGAACACTTGTTGCCATAGTAAACCATCTTTCAGACATAGCCCCGTTCTACAAATAAACTCAATACCAACAGTTTACATCAATTTTTCTTTTTTACCTTCAATATCCAAAGATTTGTCGTCTTCCAGTTACTTCTTAAAAAGTATATGGAAACTTCTCTTGAATACACTGGTGTTTATTTGAAGTATTCACGCACTCACTTTTCTGGAAACTTTGGAAAATATATTTTCGGGAACCCTCGATGAAAATCTATGTTAATAAAATAAAGAGTTTGTCTGTCTGTCATGAGCATTGTGTGATATCTAGCACACACAGAGGGCTGGAATTTAAAATATAGCACAAATTTGAAGCTGGAAATTTAAATTTTAGACTAACTTTTTTTTTAATTCATCAAAAACTGGGTCAGAAGAAATAAAATGAAGAGATTTTTGTGTGTGTTTGAAGCAAAAGCGTTGCTTGCGGTAACTACTCAATGTATTGCGTGGTTATCCCGGGCAATGCCGGGTACTTCTGCTTGTTCCTAATACATACATATTTGGTTAGAATATAATGAAACACACTTCATTACCAAAACAAAATGACACGTACACGTTTAAAAATTTGGCACTTAAAATGTTTCTAGTGTCAATTAATAATTATGTGGACCCACTTCGGTGGCCTACGCGCTACTCTAGTGTTGGACTAGCCTGATGAAGACGGGGAGATCGGGGCTCGATCTCGGTCGGGTGCACTGAGTTTTTTCCTAAATGGGTTTCCACTTCCCTCCACGCAAATGTGGGTGAATTTACTCTAAATTAAGCCTTCTTTATCCCTAACCCATTAGCGTATTTAGTACATAGGCATATAACCTGAACGGTTAGTAAGACGTGGTGCTAAAAACAATAATTATGTCATTGAAACAAACACTTTATCTTAAAAATCGAGTTTAAAAAAAAAAAATTCACTGTTTAATTATTATTATTAGCACCGCGTCTTACTACCCGTTCGGGTTATACGCACTTACTCTAATGTGTAATGGGTAGGGTGATTGTGAGATGAAATGAAGGACCTACAGTTTAACGTGGAATCCGAACCACGGTGGAGGCCTGGCATTCTCCACATTCACAAGATGTCTTGTCAGAGGTGAAGGAAGGGTTTGGTAATCAGATAAATCTTTGCCGGGACCGAGGATTGAACCCCGGCCGCCAGCATAGAAGTCTGACACCTTACCCCTAGACCACCAGGTCACCTATTTCACTGTTGAGTTTGTTGGAAATAAGCCCAAGGAACATGGAAACGCTGTGATATAACTATAAAATGCCTAAGAAATGTTAAAGGATGGTTTATGTAAATTCCACACTTTATATCCAAGCTAGAAAATATACAGTACGCTTTATTAACCTGGCTATTGGCTATCTAGACCATATAACCAAAGGAAATAGGATCAAAAGGCTGGATTTTAAGAAACTGTTCCAAAATTAGCGTAGAAAGACAGTATGGACGAAAAAAATACACCCATCTTTGTATCGGTTCCCGTGCGTCAGAATAAAGCACTGTTAACTAAGCACATGTGACATATGGATATAACCAGTTCTATTTTTTTTCAGCGGATTTTTTTTTTTCAAACCCTCCAATGAAATTTCAATAAAACCTAGCTTAATGAAACCTCCTATTATCAAACATAATGGACAAGGAATGCCATTGACGTCATTATATGTGATGTAACACGCGTGCGCAGAAGCGGTGAGGTCGTCAAAGGCCAAGAAGACACAAGTTCCAACTCATTACATTGTAACTCGACTATATGAGTCTCACCATCACTGACGACAATACAGTGCGCCCCAACTGGGCTGAGCAAGGATCTGCGTCTCGGATGTGACGCATTCAACCACCAAGCGCTGTAGTCTACGTTATACGTGAGTTTGAGAATAGAACTGGAATTGCTGTTAATGCTTTGGTGAGGCCCATTTAATAATATTTCTAGTGTTAACGTCCTTAGTAGAAATTAAACTTAAGGCGGCCGCCTTGATCGGTGAGAAAATATAAATCACTGTCAAGTCACATGGCTTAAAATACAATGATCTATGTCGTTTTCTGGAACTACTATAATATTCTGGAAAAGCTTATAATCCCTTTAGCCCTTCACCTACAACCACACTTTGTCATGTCAACCAGAAAGAGAGGAAAGAAAATCACGAAACCTATTATCTCAAGATAAAGAGGAAAGCTCTCTGCTAGTTCTAGAATATCTTAAATTTTCTGTTGTGACCCTATCAAAAAATTACTGTATTTGTCAAAGAAAGTCTAGATCTAGAGATTATTTTTCATCAGGCCTATTCTCATAGCTCTACCAATATGCTCAAAAAGTCATTGAAAATCAACTAATGTCACACATTTGTTTCTATTAATATAACTAAAAATATAGGGTTATTAAGAAAAAAGGGCCCAGTTGAAATCTTTCGACTTTATTTTTGCGTGGACCATATTTTGAAATACTAATGCATTTAGGAATTAAATATTGCGTGGCAGTTTTTCGCCTACTAAGGCGGCCCACTTAAGTGTAAACTTTAAAACTTGGAATATCTCTATTGTATTAGCTCCATTTAAATAGCTGGATTCTCCCCCATCAGTTAAATTTAATTGAACATTTTCCGGTAAATTATCCATAAAGGAATATTTTCCGTCTTAACATCTCTAGTTGACTCCCCTATACTCTCAACCTAGCCTGTATATATTCGGGCAAATCCCCTCCATAACACGAGACCGTTGATTTAACCAACGATTGCATCTATTCGCTTCTGAATCAGTCTTCGTAGCCCGATTCATTGTCTATTAATCTAAAATTAGATCCAAACAACAACATAAACTCTTTATCATACGACAAAAATAAAACTACATAAATAACTGAAGGTGACTGTAGATCAAGTCGGTTCACCACTAATTGACCTTAAAACGTTAATAGATAAAAAAAATATTCGTATTTTTGAATATTGTTCGCAGCTGTCACCAATGACTGATTCTAATTCTAATAGCTGCAATTTTTAATATGTTAATATAAATTGAAGTTTTCTTCTTCTTTAAAAATGTTTCAAATATGTGAAGGTTATTTATTGTGGGGGTCGAAGTTCAAACTAAGGTGAATTGACCTATAACTTCGAAATTTCGAATTTTTGAGATTTTAGAAGATACTTTTATCCACGAAATCGAAGTTTTTAACACATTTACAAGGACACCAGAGATATGTTAATGGCGGACAAAATGCCAACTTTTTCAATAAATCAACTCCATTTAATCTGCTACAGATGCTCTCCGGTAATGTTCGTGGCCGTGTGACGTCAACTCTCCAGATTGTGCTCATGTTATCAACTTCGATCCTATTTACAAAAGGAGCGTGGTGGGTCTGTTCGTTTACCTTGAAAAACAGAAAGATAGAGGTGGGTTTTATTTTCTAGAGATAACTGGAAACCCGAAAGAAAAAAGGCATAAATGAATATATAAATATTGACATAACGTAGTATTATCTTATTACTTTTTCTTAAGTCAACCCGGAGGTTGGTTTGATATTATATACATCGGAGTTGGGCATGCACTCAACCCTTCGGCTGGCTAGTGCTGCCTGCACCTTCTGGTAGAAATCCCATGTATTAGGGGAGATCAGGAAGTGTGGTAACTACCAGTGTACTTCCACACTGATTTCTATGAGCGAGCGTGAAAAAGCCTACACATTTTCCCGGGTCAAGTATTTTATTGCTCAAGCAAAATGCGTTGATCTCGGTTGGGTTTGAACCCATGAAAATCGTGTCCTGAGACGAGCACTTTACCCCAAGACCACCGAAGTAGACATCATTTTACTACATGTAAAATGATGTCTACTTCGGTGGTCTTGGGGTAAAGTGCGCGTACAATCATTTCAAAATTCGAACATATTGTAGCCTAGTAGTAATTATTTTACGGTATGACTGACTTAATTTGACATTTTTCATGTATCTTAACATACACCGATAGCAGGATTCAACGTACACTTTCTAAATACTAGACTGTTTTTTTCCTACGTCTGGGCTATACGCATTTTATTGCACTAAAAGAGCAGGGAGGAGGAAGGTATAATTTATATGAAAGGTACAAGCTTTTGCGTGAAGGGATTGTGGGAAGACTATTTATGAAAATTCACCCTTAGTAAACTCGACTGGGATTTGAACCCTGACAGCTCTATTACCGGAAAACTACAATAGATAATTTTGGCAATTAGTTTATCGGCCCGCTGGTATAATCTAAGTTAATTATATTGGTTAATTATACCCGATAAATATAACAATTCCCTTAACTTGAAACAGTAATAGTTAATATTCAGCCCTTCTGTTGCTTCTGCAAACGACTGAGTTAATGTGTTGAACTGGAACTATCTGCTATAGTAATTGGCATGTTAGTTTGGGCGCATCTATTGTAAACACATTGTTGAAACTTGCCGAGAGAATAAAGTCTGTTCTGAGTCTAGGACCTTCGGTTTGAAAACTAAAGCTATCGAAGTTTACCTTGACATTTATGAGAACTCGTCTTAAAGACGTCATCAAATAAAATGACGTGTGTACGTCTTATTGTGGTGCCCTTCCCACGTTTCCCCTCTCGTCCTAGCAATTTTAGTAAACGTGACTTTTATATGACTCAACTCAAACTCTGATGAATACTGAAAAAGTGAACTTTTAGGAATGTGTTACCTACTGAAAAACGGACTAGGCTTGTATTGTGTCTTAAAATGAAACGCTTGCACTAATTCAGTGTGTGGTTCAGCACATTTGTATGTACTCGGAAGAATCAATTATAAACAGGGGTGATGGTAACCGCCGAAAATTTCAACTTCGCCGGGCAAGGTCTTGTCAAAAGACTGATTGATGTAGCCATGACATGCGACTATTCGTTATAAGTTTTGTTTCTCCAAGACATTTCCTTCACTATTTGTATGTCATAACAAAATAAAGCAAATTTGCAGGTGTGGCGGTTGTTAGAGCAATTACTATACCAAGTAAATCTTCAGTACTTAAGAAATTATAACTCAAACGAATGTTTTGTTTGGTTCCTTTAACAAAAAATAAAATAAAAAATAATGCTAAACCATAATTACTATTTTTTTTTTATCATCGGGCGTTCGGGCTATATACGCTTATGTACTGAATTACGCTAATGGTAGGATCGATTATATTTATAAGGAAGTATACCCGCGGTGACCTGGCGGTCTAGGGGTAAGGTGTCAGACTTCTGTGCTGGCGGCCGGGGTTCAATCCTCGGTCCCGGCACAGATTTATCTGATTACCAAACCCTTCCTTCACCTCTGACAAACGATTAATCATTGTGAATGTGGGGAATGCCAGGCCTCCAACGTGGTTCGGATTCCACGTTAAACTGTAGGTCCTCCATTTCATCTCACAATCACCCTACCATTACATATTAGCGTAAGTGCGTATAACCCGAACGGGTAGTAAGACGCGCTGCTAATAATAATAAAGTATACCCGCATTTGCCTGAAGGGAGATTGTAAAACAGTTTTGGGGGAAAAAACTCAGCACACCCGACAGAGATTCGAACCTAGATCTCCATGTCAGACAGTAACGCCTTAGACCATGCGGCCACCAAGCGGGTGATAACATGTTTAAATTGGCAGAAAGTGAAGATGCTAGTAGAAGCTATAGTAACTTATTTCCAATAATAAACTATCCCGTTGCACTGTGCTAACAGATATAAATGCAATTCAAGAGGTGACTAGAAACAGAATTCATGCAAGCAATGCAGTAATAAATTTGTAAGTCACTGTCATATCGTCTTATATTAAATTAGGAATATACAAAACTATAATCCTAGTCGTTATTCTTTACGGTTGTGTGGGCTCTCAATTCATACCAATATAATTATTGAAGAGCGTTTGAGAACAGAAGGCTGAGATAGATAATGGATCTAAGAAGGATGAACCAATTGGAATGTGGAGAAAGTCACATACTGAAGAACTTTATGGTTTGTGTAAATCCCTAAACATATTCAAGGCATGCAGGTTGAGTTGGGGAGGTCATTTGGCGCGTATGGGCGATGATTGGCGTATACACAAAATTTGAGTTGGGAAACCTGAAGATACAATACCCCTTTGGTAGGCCGATACGTTGATGGGAGGACCATGTTAAAATATATTTGAAAAGGGTGGGGTATCAGGAATTGTTTCAGGTAAGAGTTGAGGGCGAGCTTACGTTATGGTAGTCATGAAATTTCGAGCTACTTAAGGTCAGAGAGTTAGTTGTACCTTTATTTTCTTACGAATGGGCATTTGGAGGGCCTTTTAGAAAACATACAAACGTATTTTTGCCGTATACATTGATTACATTTTACTATAATTTTCGCATTATTATATAAATCTTAATATCTATCAAAAGAGACAGCTACAGTACACACGGCCTGACGTATGAATAGCTATCAGATATGTTCATTCGGAATAAAATTGGGGTATAGCTAAGCCGTGACATTGCATTGGGGAAACCTTTGGGGTTTCTGGCAAGAAATAGCTTTGATAAATAATAAACCCTATGAGTTACTCTTAATTTTAACCAAGTAAGACGCATTGCCAGTTTCATTGATCAAATTAAAATATTTCAATTATTATTCAGGATTAATACAATGTTTCATGTTGTCAATGCAAATAAATAATAGCTGTCAGTATTAAATATTACATATCTCTCTTAAAATCACCAAAATTTTATTGTTTGTTGTAAGTCTTAAGGTTTTGAATTCTTTGGGACTTATGCAAGAACAAGACTTAGCAAGTCCTGAGTACAAGTAAAGTCTAAGATACGTGGATTTGCTTGGTAAGACGATCAGCGGCTCAATTCTAAGAAATGACGCAATAAAGTTAGTCGCGCTGAAGTCTGGTCTCGAGCAGGCTTCAGCTGTACTTCGGGATCGAACCTGGGACCTCTGAATTTCTATCCACGAGTTCTAACCACTAGAATTTAGTGGCGGTTGTAATACAATTAATACAAGTTTAATTCAAGTATACACTCTTGTGGCATTTAACGCCAATCAAGGTAAATTGTCAAGGTATCAACAATGCTCTTTACTCCTTTCAGATAAAATTAAAATGACTGTCGAGTTTGACAAGCGTTTGGTTTTGAGAAATACAAAACATTTCACCTCGGCCCTAACTACGTGTAATTTTACCTTAGTTCACTAGCAAATAGTCCTTTGAATTGCGTAGCTTCAATAAACACTTTGTCGCTTCCTTTTAAAATATATGCGAATTCATTTGTCATAACAAGTATTGATAAGCGGAGAGCAAGCTAAATCTTCGCGAAACAAAATTGTAACCAGTACTAGTTTGTCGTTGTTATACTAGTAACATGTCACCTGTCACCTTTTTTTAAAAATACGTCTCTGGTCGCAAGTATGACCACGCCCTTAGTTTTTTTTTTTAGCATAAAGTTGTACAGACTTTTATATAAACCATAGTCAACTGGTGAAGTGTCTTTGTTGAAAGTGTTTACTAACTGCTCCAGTTTTCTGTGCATCCTTTATTTATTGTTAGCTAATAATTTAATTTGAACTGAAATGGGCTCTAAGTGTCTCTCAGTAAAAAATACAATAAAAAATAAACGTGTTTCATCCTGCTAAGATGTATAGCAAAATGATAATTAAATTATACCACTGGTAGGTGATGTGAAACACTTACTAATTAGCAATATATGACGCAACTTACTCGGCTAAGAAATTACGATACTCCCAATAAACCAGTTAGCGCTCTGCGCATGCGCCGATACAAAAAAAAAAGTTCAACTTTCTTTTTCGTAAGTTTCATTTCGTCACGCATCACTTACTTGCCATTCAATGCCAATTTTTCTTTTCCATTGCGTTGTGGAATGGAAGGTTCGCGCTACATTAGAATAAAAGAGCCCATCTCATGACCGTTTAACCGGGATATTAGACACATGACTATAATCGAACCAGAAATAGTATCGAAATACGTTATTCTGAAATTTTTATTTTAACATCTAAATTGGGATCTTTAATATCGACCATGTCCAGAATAGAACCCAGGATTTATTTTCTTATTATGGTAGAATAGTTCCACTTTTATATAAATTCCACTGTTTTCATGTGAAGAATACAGACACACATCACAACGTGATGCAATGTTCGCTCCCCATGGGTTGAGACGTGCTCTTAAGGGCGTGATCTACTTGAACGAAAATAAGCATAACTAGTTTTCCCGGCCGGAAAATTCGCCTTCTTTTAAAATAAGAATTTTAAAATTGAACATAAATTCACTTAGTATTAAACAAAACAATATTTTTTGATTTTTAATTCTAAATTTTTATGACAAATTATATACTTTAATGAAGAAGTTTAATTAATAGGCTACATAGGATATGTTTAAATTAGTTAATTCTTTAGATAAATAAATAAGATAACCTCTTTATAAATAAAGTTGTTTGTGTAAAAGACATTGTTCTCTAAGACAACTGTTTTTTCTTCAACTAGAAATATTTTTGCGCTATTTAATTAGCTGGTTCGGTTAAGTGCAAAGTATAATTTCCCATGTGCAAAGACAGGTTTTTGCAATAATATACCAACTTTATCAAGAGCTTGACCTTGACTACTATTAATGGTAATGGCGAAAGCAATTGTCAACAAAAACTGCGTGCGTTGTAATTTGAATATAAAAACTTTTCTGAAGAAAATAATTTCACTTTAGGGATAAGTACTCGTTCGCCGCCTGATGCTCCAGTCTGTAATTCGCAATCAATGGAGATATTATTGTATTATGTTTTACTCATATTCTTGTTGTACCATTTACCTTCTCACTCTGTTTAAGTTAAGCATGAAACACACAAATGTATTTTCTTTGAGCTCCAGTTTGTGCGAGCAGTCCACTTAGTTCCAGACTGTTTAAAAACTATGGAAGATACGGTGATTGTTCAATGATATAATCGCTAGCAACTTAATAACTATGAATATCGCCAAGAAATTTTCCTTGAATTTCGCTGTTATTGTTGACGCAGTCTTCATTTTTTGGAGCTAAAATTGATTTGCCAATTATTGTTTTGTCAATGATGGTTTTCTCGATATTTTGTCCATATAATAAATCTACCACACTGTCTGTTCCGATCAGATCCTTGCTAAATCGGGAAAGATAAGGAGCATAGCCAGTAACTTAAAGTAATGTTCCGTTGAATGACTTCAGTGTGGTAGAATATTGACATTTTTCAGGCTGATATAATGTTGCATCCAAAAGGGGCAGATGCCAACAAAATACATCGAAAATATAAAACACTACAAAAAAAAGGGGGGGGGGTTTAACCCAGAGCGAGTGCTGAGGAGTTATTAACGTGACCCTCTATCTCATCCAGACGGCAAGAGACTTCAGCCTCAGTAAAGTTCATATTAAACCAAAACGTTTGACGGATTACCTTGGGAATGATGGGATAAATATATAATAAGAATTAGTATAAGTCAAAGTTAGTCGATATTTATTAGCCATAACTCAATTAGATTTTTAACAGTTCCTCCAAATATATACATTGTTGATGTTGCGAAGTGTAAAGAAAATAGAATAAATTCATAACAACTATCAATTGAAGTCAAAGCTAAAGAGTCAGATGGTAAATATTCATCAGATTACTTAATGTTAACTTTAAGATATCGCCCATTAGAAATGGCGCATAGTAAAAATAACATGATCATTTGGATTCCATCATTAAATATTAATCCTTTTAAAAAAAGGCACCTAGTCAATGGTAACAAGACAATCTAATTTCCAACATAATATATATGTCCATTAGGAATGGTACATAGCGTATGACAATAAGATATGTTAAATTCAAATACTAAATATCTGTCCATAACAAATGGCTCATAGCTTATGACAATAAGATATTTTAAATTCAAATACTAAATATCTGTCCATAACAAATGGCTCATAGCGTATGACAATAAGATATTTTAAATTCAAATACTAAATATTTGTCCATAATAAATGGCTCATAGCGTATGACAATAAGATATGTTAAATTCAAATACTAAATATTTGTCCACAATAAATGGCTCATAGCGTATGACAATAAGATATGTTAAATTCAAATACTAAATAATTGTCCATAATAAATGGCTCATAGCGTAAGATATGTTAAATTCAAGTTCTAAATATCTGCCCATCAAGAAAAGACACATAGCGTAACACAATAAGATAAACTAATTCCAATGCTAACATAGTTCCCGCGAACATTAATTTAAACAATACAGTACATAATCGATATAATCGATTAGTCGTGACTCTACTGGCGCTATGTCGCCCTGACCTTGCAAATAAGGTGATCTCAAAAAAAACTATGTTCTTAACTGTCAGGTAGATTTTTTAGGTTATTTGAAATTAAAGCCAAAATTGAATTTAGAAAAGATTTACATTAAAAAAAAAAGGTTTTAATTTGCCGAAAATGGATTTAGATCTTACATTTTATGAAGTAGAAAGCCGGAGCTTATCCTATCCCTGATATGACTCAGGCCCAATTGTAAAGTTCGTAGCCACAGGCACCAGAATATATACCCTAAAGCACAGAAGAGGGGAAGAGGGGAAAAAAAGGGGGAATAACATTCTAGAATAAAAAAGGAACACGAGAAAGCGCAAGTTGATTCGCTTCGAGAGAGGCCGTGGGCGTTCCGGAATCTTCTCGAGGGGATCTCTTTACTGCGCAAGTCCATTCAACCCTAGGCGTTGGCTTGAACTTGCCATTCAGTCTTCACAGTCAGTATTCAATTTTCCCGGTTCGGTGAAGGTGCGTTAGGTGGTTTTGTGTCGTTCTTCCACGCAGCCCCAGTCAACAAGCAAATGGGGTAAGTCTTGACTATTTCTGTTTGTCTCGTGTCTATCATAAAACATCCGATGCTACAATAAGAAACACTCCAAACAACCATTAATGCCTGATACTTAAATTTCAAAATGAAGAAGCAGTAAATGAGGGCGGGGATACCATAAAGAGTCCTTAAACTAATATAAAAACACCCGGTCTTTATAGTGTGATATAAAATATCCACATGCAAGTCATTAGACACTCCCGGAGAGCCGAATTACGTCTGAACATATAAAATTTCAAAATTTAAGCCTGACAATAAAGCTTTAAATTGATATTACTATTATAGAACACTCCTTTTCTGTGTGGTGTTTTCTAGCCCTTTTAACCTTTATTGGTTTCATTAGATTTACTTTTCCCATTGTTTATATTACCATATTGCAATTTGTATCCTTTTGATTCTTTTTGCATTATATCTCACTCCCTTTATAACAAATTGATTAGATTTAATTTTTATTCTTTTGGCACTTTTTAACTTTTTTACTTTAAAATTTTCTCCCGGCCAAAGTTGGGTACTTAACGTAAACAGATGTGAAAAGTTAAAAAAAAAGTGTAAAAAATACCAAATTACAAAGGATAAAATGTGTAAAAATAGGAAACGGGGTAAAAGGGGTAGTCTAAAAGTGGTAAAAAGAATAAAATATATATTTTTTATGTACTTTAAACCTTTTTGGCCCTTTTGTACGGTTTAACCCTATTTTCCCTCAAACAATACACTTTTTTTCTTTACTCTCCTTTTACCATTTTAGCTTTTTAATTCTGTTTAACCTACAATGTTTTCTGTTCTACTTACTGTTTTAAAAAATTTATCAGATACATTTTTTATCCTTTTTATATTTTTACTATTTTTTACCATATTCCATTTATCCAGGGTAAGCCAGGTACTTCATGATGGAACTGTAACCAATGTGCTAAAAAGCGATACATGAACGTTAAATGGGTCTGGATCAGTTAGTAATAAAAAATTAGCTTTTGACCATCTTCTACAATTATTATGAACCGATTGTAACCGTTGAGGTCTTAAATCTTTTCGTATAGCCGTTCAGATTTACAACTAATGATCATATTTTTAATAATTATAATCAGGAAAATGTTGGCTAATCTTTTATATATTCAAAAATGTCCTGATAGTCATAAAAAGTAACAAACTTCTTCCTGGATGCAGTTTTCAAAATTTTCACAATATTTGCAAATCTGCACGTCGGGACCAAAAGATTAGCTGCTCAACGGTTCAAATCTGTTAAAAAGAGTAGAAATAGCATTAGCGACAAATGTCTGACTGTAGAGGTTTAACAGCGCTGACTATTCTAAACCACATCAACAAAATATAATTTTCTTCTTCGACAGAGTAACAAATGTCTGAATTTGTTTAGGCACTTAATCACGGCTTGATCTAGATGATAACTGTTTTGACAGTTTAAAAAGTTACTAAAACAATTTTTGAATATTTGTACGTCAAGTAATGTCACTTTTCATAGATATCAATCCCTATGAAATAATACTAATAATATAGTTAAATGTTATTAATATTGATTACAAAATATGTTTTATATTTCTAAAAGTTCCTATGGTTACCCTACATCCTTTACCTTAATCTCAGGGAAGTGGCAATTCGCATGAATAGTCGTTGAAAGTGAAATATAATTAATATAAATATGTTTTAAGTTATATTATTCAAAATGTAATTTTGTTAATTTGGGTGGGGGAGGGAGAAAGGGAACGTAAGATGAGGCTCCGATTTGTACACAAAGTATTTTATTTAAATAAACTCTTTGGGCCACATTTAAAAAAAATCTTTAGAAGACACGTTTAGTTTAATTTTTTTTACAGATAGTAATCTCAACAGTTCTTGATTTTCTTTATGGGCATTGCGGAATTTTAAATAACATTTTTAAATGAAGAATAAAAGTTATGGTCAAATTCCGTGATGGTAATGACAAGGGCACAGCTTTTGATGACATGTCATCATTTATTTTGGTACATTTTCATGTGTACACACATTCTATTTATAATT
Source organism: Timema cristinae (assembly GCA_039000515.1). Taxonomy (NCBI): domain Eukaryota; kingdom Metazoa; phylum Arthropoda; class Insecta; order Phasmatodea; family Timematidae; genus Timema; species Timema cristinae. The sequence goes on along the minus strand of JBCFYV010000935.1, from coordinate 33,307,473 downwards.
CCCTAGTTGCGGAAACATATATTTAATATATATTTTTGTAATTTTGGATTTTTAAATAATATTTTCTTGGTTTTTGTCCTTATGGGCCTTTTTTTAATGGTTTTTTAGGCAATTTTGATCCATTTTAGACAATTTTGTTGAATAAATTAATTTTTTTAGTACTTTACTCTCCATGCATTACTGTTTCCAGCCCATGGTCTGGGTCAGTTTTTTATTCACGTAATATGTATTTTTACACTACCGGCTTGCTAGGCCTGTCGTAGCTTCATATACCTTATAACCTATCTTATGACTAGGACATAAACAACACCCAGTCCCTGGCTGTTAATTTATCAACGTAATAGTGTAAACTCAAATTTTCATCACTGATAACTCCTCAGCCTTGCCGGAAATCGAACCCGGGACCCTTAGCTCATCAGGCAGACACGCTACCATCTGAGCTAATATGACTGACCTATTTTTAATAATATCGATATTTTATAAATAAATAGATACATTAACAAAACAAAGTATTTAATAACACAGCTACCGGAATGAGAATACAATGTAGTCAATTAAAGTTTGCACCCTCTTTGCTTGTATGGTTGGAAAATACACATTCCTGCTGTTTACTTCTGAAACATATACATTTGTAAATCAATACTGATATAGGCCTATTTAGCAATACAAGAGTTTATTTGTTAAAGGCGTTTCATTTAATTGATTTTTTATCATTTCCATTTGCAAAGGTCGTGTTTGATTTAGTCGTTTGTATTCATTACGAGATTTTGTTTAAATTTTTAGGCATTTTTAAATAAATTTGAAGTCGCTTTTTAGAATATTTAGGTCATTTCATAGGACATTTAAAAAAATAATTATTAGGTCATCAAAGTTCGAGTCCTGCTCATGGCAAATATTTAAGAACTTTTGAGATTACTCAATATAGAAAATTAAACGTATCTATTGAAGCAAAATTCTATTTATTTCAGCCCAAAATGTTATTTGCTATAACGTTATAAAAATATTTTTCTTAGAGTTTTGAGGAAACGTGTCCGCATCAGCGCGGAGGAAGAATGTGAGACCATTTAAGAAAACCTTCCAAAACCTTCCCGATCGCACCCAATATGGATTCGAACCCGACCTCTCAGTCAGTGTCAAGCCATACTAAATGCGCTTGCCATTTAGGGAAATATTAAACTTTAATCTTGCAGTCAATTGATTCTCGATATACGAATAACAAGCAGTTGAAGTCAAACCGAATTTAGGCTCTATAGGCCTATAGTTATTCAGATCTTCTGGTAAAAAATTGATACAGGCTATAGGGGGTGACAATACAACTATCTCCACCTAATGGACTTGTGGTCGGCGGTGCTCTATGCATCTGGGGGCTAGTCAACACACTCAACACACCGTGCAAATCAACACTCCCTCCTCTGACAAACACGGTGGTACCAGCGTAGCAGAACGAGAATCGGTAATTTCTTATGCGCACTTGTCGTCAGGCAATGCAATGCCTGTCATTACTCATAATTTACATCACACTAAACTTGGGCTATGTGCTGAAGATTGATAGGTCGTCTACCTCCCTGGGGCATACATTGCCAACTTTGACGTCTCGTAGCGCCGCCATTGGCGTTGCTGACTCCAGATTCATCACGTAAAAATACTTGTCATGTCACCCCCCCCCCTACCTCCCCCCGCACAACCAGAATAGTTTTTTTTTTAAACCTGGAGTTTTGAATAACCGTGTATATAGGCCTTAAACCAACCAGCGCATGTTGGAGTGAAGTCGAATTTACTCCAGTCCAATTTTTCATAGATACACTTTCACATATTCGTACGTTTAATATGAACTGCACCTGAAACTTCTAATACATTTTTATTTTCAATACCTACACAATAACACTAAGAAAATAGTACAATATTATCAATTTTGACTGCAAAAATATGTTTGTATTTTATAAAAGGCCCTTAATATGAAAATTGGACTGTAGAACCTAGGTGTCGGCCATATGAGCGGCCCTGTTAGTTGGATCGCTGTTGCTCTGCGTCCCATTATGTGAGTGTGTGGAGCGGTTACAAATATGATATAATGGGCCCGGTCTTCAAGCTGTTGGCGCCACAGTAACGTTTGTCAGGACTTGTCGCTTAGTTCTCTTGACGTTACTCAGGGACTCATTTGCATGAAGAAAGACGGGTCATTAGAAAAAAACAGCGCCTGACGTGTTTTTTAAATTACAGTCCCAAAATTTACTATACCAAATATTACCGTAAGGTTAATAGATATTTTTAGAGCCCACACTTGGAAAAAGAAGCCAGCTGGTTTGGTCTGGTTTCCAGTGACGAGAAGGTCGGGCTGGAATCCCAGTTGTGTTTAGTGAGGAAATTTTTCCCTAAATGGTTTTACACTCTTCCTCTACGCAAATGGGGGTACAATTCCATTACATTTTCCTTCTTTACCCTTAACCCCTAAACGTAAATATGTGAATATATCAGACGGATTATAAAATTACGGATTCATGGAAACATATGTTTTAGTCGGTCATTTATTGCCCCCATTGATGATTAGTGACTAAAATTACTAGGCCTATATCTAAGGAACCGATGGGATGAAAAATTTTTTTGTAAAGAAATATATAAACATTCACGAAGAAAGGATATGATGAATCAATTTTTTTTTTTTTACAAAATCTTTCTCAGTACACCAGTCAGAATTAAACCCTGGCACTCATAGTTAAAATTAATACCATTGATCTTATATGTATTATATAGCCAATAGTTATAAATCGTATGAGTCTAAGCTACTCGATTAACATCGATCCGACACATTAGCTCAGTCGGTAGCGTGTCTGGCTAATTAAGTTAATGTATGGGGTTCGATTCCCGGCATGACCGAAAAATGTTTCATTGATGGAGTGTGGGTTTCCCCTTGAACTATGATGATTAACAACTGGGAGCTAGGTGTGTTTTTGTTCTACATACAAGTTAGTTTATAGTCGTGTGCTGATATAATCAGTCGGTTCTGACAGTGAACATTAAATAACTTTACCTCAAATGAATTAAGGTTAACCCCTCTTTGTTACTTATACTAGTAGATCCGGAGGTTGGCTTGGAAGCCGCAAACAAAACAATCTAAACCGGTCAAATTTTTAAAATACCGACTACTGGTATCGAAATATCTTAACTCACTATTTGTACATACCAGGCGTGTTTGAATGTATAATATTCTAAGTAGTATATCCTTTTACTGTTCATATGTATCTAACATGAAACATCCTTAACTTCGCCCCAGAAATCTTAGTTATCTTGAGATTTAGAATCATCCAGATACAAATATTTTTTAGACATCGCATGGGCTTTAACAGCTCTTTAAAGCTCTGCAGTCAAGCCTACCTAACCACTCGGCTTTATGCGAAAGTTTGTTGTTTTGTTTTAATGGATTACTGTAGTATGTAATAAATTAGTTCTTTTTTATACATTTAGTTTTGTAATAGTGACTACAAGGTTTGATTTCAACAAAAACTATATCATTTTAGTTGTGTGTGTATGTGCACTGAGTCTTTACTACCCGTTTGGAATATCCGAATTAATTATACTAAAGGGGGTAGTATTTAGTAAGGTGGAATTTTAGAATAAATTAACTCTTATTAGCTTAAAGGGAGGTTGGTAAACCATTGAAGAAAATTCACATTCAATACATCCGACCAGGATTAGAACCTCGATCTCCCAATCACCGGCAATTCAGTATTGCGAGAATGATGATGTAGATCATGCGATTACCGATGCGGGTTTTGATTTAATTGAACCAAATTCTCTTGGCATCTTATCACAATTTCTGGTTATCCGTATATTTACTTTGATGAGATAAGGGAAAGTAAGGTAGAATTCACAGGAAGTAGAAGAACACTTCAGTACACCTGGCTGAGATTCACACACAGACCTCATCATCGTTGTTAGTCCAGACAAGATGAGAATAACGCCTTTATCCGCTTGAGCATCAGTGTAAATGTTCATTAAATTAATGTAGATAAGTTTTTAGATATTTAAGCAATGTGTAACTTTGAAAATAATTCTAGTTCTTGCCTTTAACCATATTAGAGCCGAAAAAAAAGAGACAATTTTTAAGTATCGACGCGAGGCGTTTCTCTGACAATTTATTAATAATAACTCATGTTAGTGTGATTTACGTCAAGTTGATTAATTACTGATTAATTAGAGCGCTTTTAGCATTACGTTACAGCCAAGCAGCTGCAAATAGGTTCGATTAAACTGTTTATTAGAAATTTGTTGCGGTTCGTTTGTGTGTCCCGGTTCGGATTATTTTAGACGTGTAGCCTTCATCAGAGCGGTCGACGGTGATGTAAACTATTCCTACACATCCGCAGATTAAGGAACAATGAATCGGCACATTTTTAAGTGTCTTTTTATTTTGTTTTAGTTAGTGTACGTAATGCGGATCTGTTTTTGTTTGTCTCTAAACGATTTAACCCTGGAATTCAACAGTTTCAAAGCTATAATTAACTTAAATTTTATTATTTACTAAACTGTTTGACACGTTCTTCGCACGGGTAAGCTGCCAAGCCGCATCAAAACTATATTAAATTAGGACGTTCAACAACCGGCGACCAACATTGTTAGAGTTTCTCCTTGTACAATATTGAACTATGCTAATCTCAAGGAAATTATTGCAATCATTAAATTAAAATGAATTAAACTTTGAGAAAAATCTTACCCAACACACAAACTGAGTAGGCCTACACAAACAAACGCAATGTTTACCTAAACACGATAAAGTTTTTTAAAATTAACAATTTAAATTCCACCCCTCTCTTTTCCCCCCTCTCCTTCTTCATGCATTTATTGAACCCCTACTGTTAAATTCAACACTTTAATTTTTTTTGTTATCTTGGGTGATATTTTTACCAATTTGCCAAATTTAATTTTCTTCTACACCGAAAGGTAGATTTTCCAATAGTTTTGGAGGGATTTCAAGCTTCTATAGCCCTTCACCCCCAACCCTTTTCAAATGACACATTCCAATTTTGAAATTTTAAGACTTAGTTGGCTATCTTATATGGTTCCTTCAAGTGCCTGCAAAATTTCAATTTTCAACCACATCAGCAGGCTAGGTTGATTTCTCGTCACTGGCAATCGAGTCTATTGCGATCCTGACGCATTAATATCATGTGACCACTGCTCCGGGCTTGCGAATTTATAAAAATAAATGTTATGAGAACGGTTTTGTCACAACATTCTGTTCTGCTCTTAAACTACAATAGAAAAATGACCCAGTTTGGTGGCCGCATGGTCTAAGGCGTTACTCTTGCAGTAGACTATACTGCCGATGACTGGGAGATAAAGGTTCGAATCTTTATAGGACTTACCGTGTATTTTCCAAAATTGTTTTCCTCTCTCTCCCTCAGTGCAAATGTGGTTACACTTGCTATAAATATAGCCTTTCTCACTACTAGAACCACTATCATAATTAGTAGATAAGTGAACAATCCGAACGGATAGTAAGTCTCTACAAAAATATTAGAAAAATGCCTGTCAATTAATTTCATTAAACTTAGAATGAAAATAAGTGTATAATTGATTCGTTTTTTTAGCACTGAGATGAGTTTTATTACTCGTTTTGGATACACGCATATGTACTATTATTGCACTAATGTGTTAGGGAGGAGTAAGGTTGAATTTAGAATATGTGTACCCATATTTTCTTAAAGGGAGAGTGGAAAACCATTAAGGAAAAATCACCTAAGGATATCCGACAGGGATTCAAGCCCCGATTTCCCTGTCATCAGCAATCTAGTCTATGTAGAGAGTGACGCTTCAGACCATGTGGCCAACGAAGTGGGTGATTATTTAGTTATCTCTACGTTTAATGTGTGGGTTTGTATATTTGTATGTAGATAACAGCGTGATAACTTGTACATTACTAAAATAGAATCAGTATTGTCATTTGTCAGGGTTGTAAACTTTCTTATAATTCGTAAACAAGAACGAGCTGATTTATCCGTGTATTGCTTGCAGACTGTTTCGAGCCTGTCGAACAAAGCTGTTTACAATCTTATTAATTACCACTTTGGGGCCGGTTATGTATAACATGTTTAAACATGTCCAGTTAATTATTAGAATCGTCGAAGACCCAAAGTGACTCATTTAATATTAATGTGATGTTGTGTAGAGCCGGCCAAAACTAAAAAAATAATCCTACAAAAAATGATTAGTATATTTTTGCAAACAAAATATTATTCGGAGTAAATTTTATAGTATATGGAGTATGATTTATGAACATAACGGGTTGACAAAGGCTCACATTCACTTTTTTTTATCACTTTTTGTTTTAGAACCGCGTCTTACTACCCGTTCAAATTATACGCCTATGTACTATTATTACGCTAATACATTAGGGATAAGTAAGGTTGAATTTACAGGAATTGCACCCGTATTTGTGTGGAGAGTGAGTGAGTAGAAAACCATTTAGGAAAAATCTCCCTCAGTGCGCCCGAATCGAACCCCGATCTCCCTGTCAACGGTAGTCTAGCCTTTTGCTAGAGTAGCGCGTTGGACCGTGTGACCACCGAAGCAGGTGTTTCTTACTACTACTACTACTACTACTACTACTACCACTGATTATTATTACTGTTACTCTTATTAGCTATTTTATCAGTTGAAATTAATTAACATAAATAATAATAGAAAACTTTCTGGAAAAAGTATAGGGAAATTTTCCGGAAAATGTTCCGTCTCACATTTCTATACACATCTGAAGGGACTCTCTGTTAACTCTGAAAGGTATTAGTGTTACCGTAACAGATTGCAGTATGGCCCTATCTTATTAGCTGCACCATAGTGGAACCAGGCTGGATCTGGTCGCGGGGTAAACGGATTGTACGTAATAGGTTTGATGTATGAGTTATTAGTCACTCAATTAGGCCCGTGCAATCTTAAGATGTTTCTACACGATAAATCTAGAGATTATATCTTTTTTATAATATAAGTCCGCACTACTGTTAATTCACAGCACATTACCCATAAATGCGTGAACAATTATTTGAACCATTTATATCGCTTGCCGAAAAATATTTCAGATCGTGCTAGTTTTTGTTCTCAACTGCGATATTAAAAAGTCCAATAAAACATTGTAAGTAGCCTACAAGCCAAGGGCAAAGAAAATCCTTACATTATAATAAGTAGCTGTGACAAACAAACAAAAACACTAGCATGATAAAAGCGCTTACTACCACAAATTATTATTTATCTTCAACCATTAAACCATTAAATACAATAAAATATATTGCTGTCCTATATAAAGGATGATTCGAAACTTTGTGTACAAATTTTAATAGGGGATAGGGAACTCTAAAATAAACCTCTTTCGTAATGTATGTCCCCAGACGACCCCCTTAGATGCTAGAGGGTGCATAGAAAGGCAGAAAGTGTTATGCCTTACAGCGTAGACGCACTAATTGCCGTGCATTGACAAAGATTCCCCAACCTCTTATAGTAGATGCATGTCAGCCATTTCAGAACCTGTTCAAAGTCCGCGTTACGAATGACGACGGCGATAAAAAATAATAGCCATTTGACGCGTCGCGTCGCCCAACAGCGCCCTTTTGCACTATATTTTTTTTAGCACCGCGTCTTACTACCCGTTCGGTTTATACGCTTTAAGTACTAATTACGCTAATGGATTAGGAATTGGGAAGGTTTAATGAGAGGAAGTGAACACGCATTTGCGTGGAGGGAGAGTGGAAAACCATTTAGGAAAAACCACCCCCAGTTCACCCGACCGAGATTCGAACCTCGATCTCCCCGTCCTCAGCAGTCGAGCTAAGCACGACAAGCGCGTTAGCCAACTACGCCACCGAGGCGGGTTTTGCACTATAGGGTGACATCTGCGGCCATAAATTCACTGTCAAAAAAAGTTTGTTTTATTGTTCTCTATCTCCCATTAAAATTTGTACAATGTGGGTATACTTCCTCTAAATTCAACCTTCCTTATCAATAGCAAATTAGCGTGATTAGTATATGTGCATATGGCCCGAACGGATAATAAGACGTTGTGCAACAAAAAAAAAGTTTTCGCTGCGGCCCCAGTTACATATTGAGGGGGAGAGAGGATAATCAAAATAACTATAAGATTCACATTTTTTAGTTCGGAGGCACCTTAGATCAGTCGGTTCGGTTCTTGGGTATGGCCGAAAAATGTATCATTAGTGAAATATGTTTTTCTCCCTTTACAGCAATGAATTAACGGCTGGGATTGGATGGTGTGTCTTTTATATATATTAGTCTATAAATCGTGTGTGGTCGGTGACCTGGTGGTCTAGGGGTAAGGTGTCAGACTTCTGTACTGGCGGCCGGGGTTCAATCCTCGGTCCCGGCGCAGATTTATCTGATTTCCAAACCCTTCCTTCACCTCTGACAAGACATCTTGTGAATGTGGGGAATGCCAGGCCTCCACCGTGGTTCGGATTCCACGTTAAACTGTAGGTCCTTCATTTCATCTCATAATCACCCTACAATTACACATTAGCGTAAGTGCGTATAACCCGAACGGGTAGTAAGACGCGGTGCTAATATAATAATAATAATAATAATAATATAAATCGTGTGCTGATATAATCAGTCTGTTCATAAAATGCACGTTAAATATCTCAAATAAATTAAAAAAATTAAATTAAATTTATATGATATAGTACACATAATAATACTGTTGCGATTCATTTGGAGGGATATGACTGTACGTTTAACACACGGTTCACGGGTTTAATCAAAAGGTTAGAGATGAGGAAAGGTGTTTTTAGAGGAGATTGACTCGTATTTTCATGGAGGTAGAGCGATAAAACCACAAGTCAACTAAGTAAAACCACACTCAAAGCACCCGGCTGGGATTCCAACCCGATTTTCTCTTTAAGGGCGATGTGGGTTTAAGAACTTTCTACGGAACGACGTACTCTATATATTCCGTTTTTATAACGAACATCTCAAAAATATCTCATTTCAAATCCTACTAGGCCTACATTTTGTACCTGTTATTTCATGTCATACCAAACCTTGTGACAGAAATTAGTTAGTTTATATCGTGCTTTTTTGTAATCTTAACATTATGTTTTGGGCCTACCACACGAAATCCAAATGTAAATTATTTCTCTTGTGAAGTGACGCTATGTGACGCTATGTTTATGAGACGTGTTTCTGTAGTCTACCTTCTTCCCTTATATAGTCATGTTTGTACACGGCTTTTATTTCAGGTATCACATAATTACAGCCTTTTATTGTGCCAGCCATTACCCGTACTTACCACTTTTTATTTCATTGCACTGCATGCACATTAGGTTTACAGTGAAAACAAACCACTGTCGTGATGGCTTTGACCTCTGGGCCACGTGATTTTATTCCTCTCACCGCCTTCCAGTGGTCTACATGCACGTATGGGTGCTCTACCAGTAACTATAAGTGTTCTACAATTAACTTTAAATGCTGATCAGTAACTATAAGTGCTATATCATTAACTATAAGTACTGATCTGTAACTATAAGTGCTATTAGTGCTGTATCAGTATATATCAGGGTCGTATCAATCACTTCTATCAGCACTGTATCAATGGCATATAGATTACCGTCTCGGTAACTATGGGTGCTCTATTAGTGTCGTATCAGTAACTATCATAATTGTAACAGTAGTGTATCAGTGCCAGATCACTACCGTACCAGTGCCGTATCAGTGCCATATAAATAAATATCAATATTGTAGTGTACTGTATCAGTAAATATCAGTGTTGTAGTGCACTGTATAAGCGAATATCAGTGTTGTAGTGTACTGTATCAGTAAATATCAGTGTTGTAGTGTACTGTATCAGTAAATATCAGTGTTGTAGTGTACTGTATCAGTAAATATCAGTGTTGTAGTGCACTGTATAAGCGAATATCAGTGTTGTAGTGTACTGTATCAGTAAATATCAGTGTTGTAGTGTACTGTATCAGTAAATATCAGTGTTGTAGTGTACTGTATAAGCGAATATCAGTGTTGTAGTGTACTGTATCAGTAAATATCAGTGTTGTAGTGTACTGTATCAGTAAATATCAGTGTTGTAGTGCACTGTATAAGCGAATATCAGTGTTGTAGTGTACTGTATCAGTAAATATCAGTGTTGTAGTGTACTGTATAAGCGAATATCAGTGTTGTAGTGTACTGTATCAGTAAATATCAGTGTTGTAGTGTACTGTATCAGTAAATATCAGTGTTGTAGTGTACTGTATCAGTAAATATCAGTGTTGTAGTGTACTGTATAAGCGAATATCAGTGTTGTAGTGTACTGTATCAGTAAATATCAGTGTTGTAGTGTACTGTATCAGTAAATATCAGTGTTGTAGTGCACTGTATAAGCGAATATCAGTGTTGTAGTGTACTGTATCAGTAAATATCAGTGTTGTAGTGTACTGTATCAGTAAATATCAGTGTTGTAGTGCACTGTATAAGCGAATATCAGTGTTGTAGTGTACTGTATCAGTAAATATCAGTGTTGTAGTGTACTGTATCAGTAAATATCAGTGTTGTAGTGTACTGTATCAGTAAATATCAGTGTTGTAGTGTACTGTATCAGTAAATATCAGTGTTGTAGTGCACTGTATAAGCGAATATCAGTGTTGTAGTGTACTGTATCAGTAAATATCAGTGTTGTAGTGTACTGTATCAGTAAATATCAGTGTTGTAGTGTATTGTATCAGCTAATATCAGTGCTGTTCGTTCAAAACAGCGTTCAAGTATTCAGACGTATTCGTACCGATGCTTGAATCAGAATATAGCGCAAAACATCCCTGTAATACCAGGCTTGTTCAATGTGCGCGCTCAGAACTCACGGGAAAATGAAAGGGGTGGAAAAGTTAATACATTTCGCCTCTACTTAGGCGTGAATCCTATTTTAAATAACACATCAATTATTTGATAATACATGTCCTCTAGACGTCTGCAACGCGTTTCAGCGCCCCGGTAGGTGTCCTTCTTTTAAGGAATGACATTTAAGAAAAACACAAACATAATCTTTTAGCGGTCAAACTTAACCTTTTACTGTATTATTAGTTTTGTTTTATAGGTAACTACACAATCTATGAAAAGTGACAGCTGCACATCAAACACCTAACTTGATATATGAAAGTAGTTTTGGTGCATACATCCATACATTATCACGCCGTTTCCTTGCGGGGTAGGCAATAAACTGCATATAGCTCAAAAAACACCTCCGTACTTAATCCATCCTCACTAACTTTCTCCACACTTCCACATCCTTGCATACACTCCACACTTCCCCATCCTTGCATACTCACCCTTCGCTCAACAACATCAATACACACTCATACAGGCTCTTTTGTTCTTAAAACTCTTAATGTTGGTATTTTTTCACACATTCGTCTGACACATTTACCCACGTCTTACATGGTCTACCCCTTCCTTTTGATCCACGGCACCATACAAACTGCTAGACAACAAACTGCTCGACAAGCTATAAAAAAATATTTGGAAGGCTGGGTGGTCAAGTGGCCGACACGACTTGGACCAACTGCTAGACAAGCTCAAGTATAGGAGTACAAAGTGATAGACAACCAAGCGATCGACACAAGAGAACAAATCTGTAAAAAGACCAACTGCTAGACACGCAGAAACGACATGGACCAAGTGATCGACACGAGCTGGACCATGTGATAGACAAGCTCCCATATAAGAAGACAAAGTGATAGACAGCCAAGCGGTCGACACGAGAGGACCAACTGCTCGACAAACATCAGATGAATCCAGTTAAGAGTGGCTCAAGTGACAGACAAGTTATTTCAAAACTAACAAAGTGATAAATATGGGCTTAGAGAGTTGGGTATAAGGATGGTCTGGATCCTCCTAGAAATTGCTGCCCTCCCGACACCCTAGATTTAACTAGCCCCAAAAGGGTGAGGTCCACTTATATATGTATAAACTTAAACTATCGTGTTTTTAATTTTAATAATTTACTTACACATTGCACTCTTCAAAACATATTTTCTAACACTAGTTTAGTTATAATTTCAAATAAATAATAGGTTTTGATACATACAATCTGGTATCTGAAAATAATGAATGTTTCTCTGAATGAAACGAATTATCGGATCTGAGGAAAGTAGTCAAACGTTTTGTTATAAATGGTAAAATCATACTTTAAGAACTAACAAGGTGAAATAAAATTTTATATAAAAGAGCAACTGCCAGAAACTAAGTTGGTAGCTTATGATCATGGTTCGATTCTGCCAGGTACCGTGAGGGTGATTTTTCTTTAAAACAGGTTTTCCACCCTGCCACCACGCAAATTCAGTTGCACTTTATATAATTTAATCTTCCTCATTCTCAACACATTAACGTAATTAGTAAATAAGTGTATAACCCAAACAGGTGGTAAGACACAGTGCTACAAAAAAAATTCTAATTGCACTAATGGATTAAAGAAGAAATGTTATTATAAGATATGTACTCTCATTTGCATGTAGGGAGAATGTAAACCATTAATGAAATATCACCCTCCATACACCCAGCTGGATTTGAAGCCTGATATTCCCGTCATTGACAGTCCAGTCTATTTTGAGAATGACGCTTTAGACCATCAACCATCGAAGCTAAGAATATTCTGTTGATGTTGTGTTAGCACCAGGTTTATTAATGGGTTAGAATAAGGAGCTAAGTTAAGATGAAATAATCCCGCATTAGTGTAAAAGTTAGATGTAAAAATCACAAGGGTGGTAACTATCAGCCCAATCCACTCAGTCGGAATGATTACTCTTATTCAAGCTACTCTAAAACCTTACAAGACCGTATGACAAACAGCGTTATTTATGAGGTCAGACAATACTTAGACCTAGCAAACAGCGTTATTTAGGAGGTCAGACAATACTTACACCTAACATAGTGTTATTTAGGAGGTCAAACAATACTTAGACCTGGCAAACAGTGTTATTTAGGAGGTCAGACAATACTTAGACCTAGCAAACAGTGTTATTTAGGAGGTCAAACAATACTTAGACCTAGCAAACAGTGTTATTTAGGAGGTCAAACAATACTTACGCCCAGCACAGTGTTATTTAGGAGGTCAAACAATACTTACACCTAGCACACAGTGTTATTTAAGAGGTTAAACAATACTTACACCTAGCATAAAGTATTATTTAGGAGATCAAACAATACTTTACACCTAGCATAAAGTGTTATTTAGGAGGTCAAACAATACTTTACACCTAGCATAAAGTGTTATTTAGGAGGTCAAATATACTTACACCTAGCACAGTATTATTTAAGAGGTCAAACAATACTTACACCTTGCATACAGTGTTATTTAGGAGGTTAAACAATACACCTAGCATAAAGTGTTATTTAGGAGGTCAAACAATACTTTACACCTAGCATAAAGTGTTATTTAGGAGGTCAAACTATACTTACACCTAGCAAACAGTGTTATTTAGGAGGTCAAACAATACTTTACACCTAGCATAAAGTGTTATTTAGGAGAACAAACAATACTTTACACCTAGCATAAAGTGTTATTTAGGAGGTCAAATATACTTACACCTAGCACAGTATTATTTAGGAGGTCAAACAATACTTACACCTTGCTTACAGTGTTATTTAGGAGGTTAAACCATACTTACATTACTTGACATATGTTTGTAGGGTTTGCTAAAGTAAGAATGTAGGTGAAAATAACTTGAAATCAAGGACAAGCGTGTATTGAATTAACTGTTCTGTCACTTAACCCACTCTTAACTGGATGATATCAAAGTTTGTCGAGCAGTTGGTCCTCTCGTGTCGATCGCTTGGTTGTCTATCACTTTGCACTCCTATACTTGAGCTTGTCTAGCAGTTGGTCCAAGTCGTGTCGGCCACTTGACCCACCCAGCCTTCCAAATAATTGTTTTCATTTTGTCTACCGGTTGGTTGTCTATCACATGGTCCAGCTCGTGTCGATCACTTGGTCCGTGTCGTTTCTTCGTGTCTAGCAGTTTGCTGTCTACCACTTTGTCCTCTCGTGTCGACCACTTTGTTGTCTATCACTTTGCCTGCTCCCTTGATCCACACACTCTACCTTCATATATTTGCTTCGTCACTCGATCCACACTCATCATCTCATGCCCAAACCAACGTAAGGCGCTTCTTTCACATTGACCTATTGACCTTTCAAACCGCAGTTCTTCAGCAACCATTCATTATGGTTATTATAGCTAAATTTACTATCATTATTTATTATATTATAGTTATTATAGTTTTAGTAGCTTTTGTAACTGTAGTAACTTCATTATAGTTATTATAGTTTTAGTAGCTTTTGTAACTGTAGTAACTTCCTATCATATTCTTACTATGACTCTATTTTACATTTTTAGTTCTATAATTTAAAATAATTAAACTAAAAGAGAAATTAACTCATTTTCAACGTTTTACGCGAAATATCGCACTTTGGTATTCAAATGAAAGGGGAGGGAGAGTTATCTAACCTCCTTCAAACAATTAAAGTTTGTTTTTTATTTTTTGTCATAACAAAAAATTTCAACATAATTGGGTATTGTTTTGATGGTTTTGATGCATCACAAATACAATTTATATAGCAAATATTGCATAGTGATGTTTATCTTCGAGTGGGCGGTGTTCTTATTGCAGTTATTGTTGCTCTGGATGTAGATTAGCAAGTTACGAACAGGCTCTGGATCCACCCGGCTTGTTACAAACGAGAATGAGGGGGACCACCTGACACATTTTAATGAATCAGTTGATGACGAAACGAAGTTTCATCAATAATCTACACGACAAACATAGGTCCGGCTGGATGGCGAAATTCCTGCCCCTTTGAAGAGGTTAACTGTCTTAAGGAGAGGGTGATAGGGAATGTGAATTAAGGCAGTATTTTTTTCCGGTTTTTATGGCAAAAACCCTTTTTGACCAAAATAAATAAAATGTTTCTCCTAATTTTCTTCACATGGAGAGCTCAACAGTTCTCGAATATCTGTCAAGGGTGTCTTGAAATTTAATGACAACTTTTCTCTACATTTAAAAAGTTTGTTATCTAATGCTGCAATGCTCATGAGAGATATTCAAGAACTGTTGATGACACCTTGTGAAGAAAATAAAACTCGTTTCTACTGAAGCTATATTTTTATTTTGGCTAGAAAAAAGTTTGCTATAAAAAGTGCAAAATCACAACCCTTAAATTGCGTTTCTTACACTCTAAACTTGTCTTTAAAAGAGTAAAATATCGGGGATGATTGATTTTATAGACTAAATAATAATAATATTAATATTTAGCACCGCGTCTTACTACCCGTTCGGGTTATACGCTTTAAGTACTAATTACGCTAATGGATTAGGAATAGGGAAGGTTGAATTAGAGGAAGTGAACCCGCATTTGCGTGGAGGAAGAGTGGAAAACCATTTTAGGAACCCCCCCCCCCCCCAGTTCTCCCGACCGAGATTCGAACCTCGATCTCCCCGTCCTCAGCAGTCGAGCTTCAACACAAGCGCGTTAGCCAACTACGCCACCGAGGCGGGTGACTAAATAATAAAAAGAACGTATTGGGTGTCTAATAAAGAAGTTCTAAGAATAGTAAATGAAAAGAAAACCGTTCTGTAGGTGAAGGAAGGTCAACTGGATGGGTCACATTATGAGAAAAAATGACCAGGGTGACAGACCACGAATGTAATGGATTAATGACCTATGAACAAGATGAAGTTTCAAGATCTAAAAAAGAAGCTGCTGATAGGGAATGCTGGAGGACTCGGCTTGTACAAGGCAACGGACCTGTTGAAAGACAGAACACCTAATAATTTCAATTTCCTTTATCATAGTGCTGGCCAACAGTCGTAAGACCTATATCAGGCCAGCACTGAAAGTACATAAGTACCTTACAAATATATATATTTACACGAGTAAATAAAATAAACAAAAATGGCTAAATAATGTTATATAATGATTATTAGTTACAAAAAAGAAAAAGTAATTAATAATGATAATAAAAAATAGCAATAATAACAAAAAACTGATGAGTGGCTAAAAGCAGTAATAATAATAAATTTTAAAAATACATCATTGGCGTGGATGAAGCGTGGAAGTCATTGTACACCTACAATAATAAAAGTGCATGCTTCCATTTAAATTATTCTAAGCAATATTTTTATCAACTGATACGAAATTGATACTCCTGTCTGTTCCGAGTAAAGATGCACATTTTCCTGTAAAATGTTCAGTTCACTGCGTCACAGGCGAGGGAATGTTTTCGTCAGGTATCTTATACACAATATTGGAGTATTAACATATCTTGTCTTCAGCAAAGTGGGGGAACCCTAACGTTAGTGACAAGTTTGTGTTCAACCACCAAGCGTTGTACTCGATGCGTTGGTATAAGAACAGAACTAGAATTGCTGTTATTGCTTTATTATAACTCATTCTATAAGGTTTCCAGTCTTTAACGACCAAACTAAGCTGAGGCGTAAGATTTATTATTATTATTATTATTATTATTATTTAGCACCGCGTCTTACTACCCGTTCGGGTTATACGCTTAAGTACTAATTACACTAATGGATTAGGAATTGGGAAGGTTGAATTAAAGGAAGTGAACCCGCATTCGCGGGGAGGGAGAGTGGAAAACCATTTAGGAAAAACCACCCCCAATTCACCCGACCAAGATTCGAACCTTGATCTCCCCGTCCTCAGCAGTCGGGCTCAACACGACAGGCGCGTTAGCCAACTACGCCAACGAGGCGGGTCCGTAAGAATTAAAACTTGGGCTATCTCTACTGCTTTCATTCAATTTAAATAGTTGAAAAAATTCCCGTAAAAAATTAAAATGAATGTTTTTCATCTTACATCCTCATCTCCGCTTATAAAACGCTCCATCACGGTGAAACCTCTCTCGGCTTAGTGAAGAAGCGGCTTGCAGACAGACATACTAACACACGTAGCTGTTATGTAAGGTTTTGAAATGGGCCCTGAAATGTAATAGCTTCAAACCTGTAATCACTATCTTTTAACTGTTTGGGGTCCATTATCAGATTGTTAGCGCCATTCTTTATGGGCCGAGCTTTAATGTGCAAGCAGATGTTAACACCTACTAAGACCTTGTGTCGAGATAAGCTTACGCGCTTCTTACCGAAGCGGATCGTGGCCTGATCTCTACTTAAATGTTAATTTTTACGTTCGTAGTACTAAGGTGTACACGAAAATGGTTTATTCCTTCCCAGTTTAATTTACACATAGAGTTGTTAGTTTTTATTTGAACTAACACATGACTACACGTTTAATCATCTTATATTTTGGCCAGTTTTCATGTTTTATCGACCGCTACTTTCCAGCGAATTAAGAATTTACTGTTGTTTTTTTTGGGAAGTACGTTTGATTATTTTTTCCATGTATACATACTTATTCAATTTATACTAATATAGTTCAGTTATATTTAGGTAGTAGAGGAGGGTTTGGATTTAAATGAAATGTACATGCATTTTCGGTTAGTGAGAATGATATACCATTGTGGAAATATCACCCTCCATACACGCCCGGCCACCCTGACCTTTACGTCACAGGTAAAACAGACAAAATTAACTTGCCATTTAGACACCGTGCATGGAGTCTTACTACCCGTTCAGGTTATCAGCATGGTTACATTGAGGTAGGGATGAGGAAGGTAAAACTGAGAGGAAATGTATCTATTTGCGTATTTAAAGAAAAGAACACCATTTCGGAGAAATTGCTCTTAATAAACCCGAATGGGTTCTAACTCTGACCTCCTAGCTACCTGAAATCCAGTCTGTTGCAATATTGATGCATTTGACCGTGTGACTACTGAAGCGGTTAATTGATTGTGTTTAATGAATGATGGTTAACATTTATTTGTTTTTAACTAGAAGATTAAATGATACAATATAAAGATTACTAAAGTAGTATCCTTCATGAACGTAACATTTATGTACTCTTACTATATATGTGATGCCGCCTTGTACCCGGGCATTGTTTGACATTACAAACAAAATGGCCACTCGTTTCCCTATGAAAATTACTTTAAGGGCACTTTACTTACGCAGAAATTTCCAATGTTGATCATATCTCCGCAACTATTTAAGATACGAAAAAACATCATTTTAAAGTTGTAGTATTGTTAAAATTAAAAATACACTTATCTGGAATAAACTTTTATACTACCAATAGTTTGAGCTATAATCATTTTTTTTTATGGAGTATCTAGAGTCATGAAATGGGTTGTTAGGAATTTTGGTTGACAGAAAGGTTCTTACTTTCTCAATGTTTCTGTAGCACTGTACATTATTACATTTATTCTCTTTGGTGGAGTGTTTTTGCAACCGTGTGTATTATTTTGTTTCACAAAATTTACGAGTTTTTAATAAATGTCTCTATTTTAAAGACAAAGAAAGTCTGAGTGATGCACCGTGACATTTATTTTGAATTTTATCTCCTTTGATATCTAGTTGTATAGTTCAAAGACCGATTTAGAGATTTAGTCAACTTTATGGATGTATTGTTTTATCTTTAAAATAGCTTATCAAAGAAAGGTAGACATTTAATAACTTATGTGCACTTTTTATAAGCCTTTTTAATAACCAAACAATAACTCCAACTAGAAATTTAGTCAATATTGTAAAGTTTTTGCTGTTATTTAAATGGCCTACTTTCCATATGGGGTGTAAATATGTCACTCCTATCACTTTTCCTCCATGGAAATGCAGGCTATGTTTCCTCTACATGCTACCTTCCTCATCCCTATCCCATTAGTGTACATATGTGAATATCCCGGCCGGAGATAAGACGCGGTTCATAATCACATAATATGTGAAGTGAACAGTGTTTAGAACGTTCTGTGACGCATGCCCGTCCGCAAACGAGACGTCTGTCACAGTTCCAGTTCAGTCGTCGTAAAGCTAATTATCGTAATGTTTGGTAAAAATGTAATTGTGATGATGATCCATCAACCCGGGACCGCGCCTAGTCATGATGCCCGTGGGACAGACGTAATGAAACGTTCGTTGCGTTGTCTAATATCGGCTCCGTCTCACTACTTGGTTACGTAGTACCCGCCCCTCTTCTCCTAATTGCTGGGAATGTTCTAGAAGGAGAGAGAGCTCATGGGACTGGCTTACCAGGGTGCCGCACTTCCTTGTACGATTTATAATAGAGTGGCGGTCGGAAGGTAAATAAATATCTGACAGTTGCAAAATTCCTTCAACCCACTTTCACATACCATAATGTTCTTCAGCTTTATGTTTGTTAAATCACAAATAAATGCCGATAAAATAATAAACATAATATTAATTTATTCTAAACTATTCCGCTTTGGTGGCCGCAAGGTCTATGTCGTCACTCTCGCATTAGACTAGACTGCCGATGACGGGGAGATCGTGGTTCTATCTCGGTCGGGTGTACTGAGGATTGTTTTTCCTAAATGGTTTAAACTCCCAACACACAAAGTGTTCGCTTGTATTCCTGGGCTGTGTTCAACTACGAGCTTTGTATTAATTGTTTCTTGGATATTAGCTAGAGATAATAGTTAACATTTAATAAAACACAAAAAACATATCGTTAAGAGTTAATTATTCTGTAAGCCGTTTTAGTATGGTATGATAATGTGTAAATAACTTGCGGGTCATTCAAATCGTCTCGTGGACCGGAGTTTCTCCTCACTCCTGCCATACACCAAAACTTGCAAGAGACTTCATTTAAAGGTGCGTGGCATTTGCGCACGCGTAGCATGCAAATTAAATGAGATGAAGGGGTGTGATAAATATTACTAACATCCTCACGCACAGGCGGTGAATCTTCTCCACGCAGTGATTTGACTCCAAGCTATGTACTTGGTCTGTCTAAAGTATTACTCCAGTAGAAACAGAGTTTAATTTTCTGCATATTATGACATTAACAGTTTTTTTAGCACCGTGTCTTACTACCTTCTCAGAATATATGTTATAAACAGTTATTGAATATCTGTCATTAAATTCCAGGACAACTTTTGGCTGATATTCGTGAAGTAGTATCACCGGCATGTAAAGAAAACTAAACTATAATTTTACTAGAAATAATTGATTTATTTTGTTAAAAAAGGGTTTTGATATTAAAACTGCAAAAACACTTACCTTTTCTGGCATCCCCTACACTCCTATTTTAAAATACATTTGTTTATTTGGACGAGTTGGTTCGACAAAACTACATGAGGTTTTTCTGGACTTTTTTAGAAATCCTATTTGAGCTATTATAACTTGAAAACCTGTCATGTGGAACCGTGGGAAGTTAAAATAACTGCATTTCAAATGTAATTTAGTTAAAGATGATGGACGTACTCCTGTGGTTGACAGGATATAATTAGGTGTATCAAAGATTTCTTCTCGGAATAGTAGGTTTGTATTGCAGGCTTTGAATATAATTAAGGCGTGGTTTATTACTGCAGGTTGGATGCGAGACATACAGCACAAAATGTTGTTCATACACAAAAAAAATGTTATTATGGTTAAATGTGGTGTGTCATAAAGTGAAATAAATGTAGGACAGCTTACATTTAAGTTTGTCATAAACTTCTGTTTGATGTTGGATACGTAGGTTTGTTGTTTGTGGAAACCTCTATTAATCATGTGATCTATGGTTAGCTTGTCCTAATTTTTACTTTCTCGTCTAAATAAAGTATTGTGATAGAGAACATTTTATAACTCGAGATTATGTGCCCACCGAACTCAAAAAAAGTTAGTCTTATATTCAGGGATTCAAACCGTAACTGGAACCAAAATTGATAATCAAAATTAACGGCTATTTTTAAGGAACCAGAACCAAAACAAAAACTCAAAAAGTAAAGTGCATAAGAATTAGAATCGAGATATATTTTTAGGTTAATAAAGGCTCTTATCGGTTCTTAAAGGTTCTAATTTTTTATAATAAATAATTTATAATTGCATTTAATGCCTTTATTTCTGAAGTTAAGTTTTATTTTGAAAATATTTTTTTTTCTCTCAGTATTTTTTGTGAGGTTAGCATATATTTATTTTCCAAGGGGATTATAGAAGTATCAATGAGCACTTAGCAGCAAGTATGAGACCTGATTCTTGAGAATGATATTGCCACATCGTGTAGGTTTTTCTCAATTTACTCTTTAGGCCAGTTTGTTTGGAGGAAAGCTTAAAATATTTGATAAAATCTCGGGGAACCCCTACCAGAATGACACATATTAGGTACGACTGGTTAGAAACTCAACATAGGGTTAGATGGCATGCTTTTGTAAATGAGGCAATTAACAATCAAGTTCTTACGCCATAGAATAAGTAAGGGATAAACTATAAAATAGACGTGTAAACCATTGGGGTTAGTAAATATGTTTAGCATCGCGTCTTACCACTCTTGTGTACTAATTACGCTAATAGTTTTAGGGATTAGTAAGGTTATATCTATAGGAAGTGTACCCGAATTCGCGCGGGAAAGTGGAGAACCATTTTGGAAAACCACCCTCAGTACACCTGACAGATATTCGACTCGATCTCCCTTTCATCGGCAGTATAGTCTACTGCGAGAGTAGCGGGTTAGAACCCACCAAAGTGAATTATTTTGGTCCTTCCATGCCTGAACTAGGTTTGTAAATATTACTACAAACCTCACTTTTAACATTATTACAATCACTTTTCTCTTAATCTCTTAACATATTTCCACATTGTCCAAAAATTATGACTAAACTGATAAAAAGCACATTTTTGAACATTCTCACCGAACCCCGAACACGGGCTCGTGGATTCCCAGAGTTCAGGGGAACCCTGGTTAATAATCACAGCTTTAGGCCAAGAACTTAGGAATATGTATTTAACTTTGCGTGACAGCAAACTTGTCTAAGAAGGTGAGTACTGAGAAATGAAAACTTGGCCAGTTGTAAAAGCAGTTTAAGCTAAATACGAACAAATCTATTTGAAAGTTAAACAATTTTATTTGTTGTTACAAGGCCAGTTTGCTCAAAGGTATAAAGTGGGTTAAGTAGGAGGGAGAGGAGGAGGGGGGCGGGGTTGCAAATAAAAATCTTCTAGCTTATTCTTCAAGTATCAAGTAATAGGTAGTCCAAAGTTTGTGTCTAATGTATGTAGTTCAAAAGTGTTTTTTATAGTTGGCTGAATGAAACCAATACTAAAAAATTTAATTTATTTACCTTTTTAAAAATTAAAAATACGCATAAAATAATTTTTATAAGGTCTATTAAATTAAATATAAAACTATTTTTTTTAAATATAAAAAAACCTCAATGGTGTCAGCCCACAATCTAGCCATACCAACTGAATAGCCGCTGTTTGTTGGAGTAGATAGTGTCAACTTATGCGAATATAGGATATCATGGGGTCAGCACAATGAGCCCTCCTACCTTTAATCTCAGTTTTCCAGATTGAAGCTGATACTTCTTTATTAAAGAATCTTCTCATTTGTCCTCACAGACAATTCTGGAAGTGTTGGGGATCGAACCCGGGACCTCTGGATCTGTAGCTAGGAACTAACTCTAACCACTAGACCACATAGTTGGTCTTTTTATTATTCTTTGAATTCTGGTTAATAAAAATAAAATAAAATAATCTCCTATTAAAATGGTGCCATGAATTATAAATAAATTGTGCAATCATCAAGTTCCTTAATTAATTATATTTCTTAGATAAATAGCTGGAATTTTGTTATAAATAATTACATTTTAATATAATGCTCTATTTACGAATATTTTCATGGTACTAAAACTAGTAAATATAAATTTTTTTTAAACCAGAACCAAGAACCGAAATGAACAGGAACTTTTATTTTTCAGGAACTGGAACCGATAAGTATTTCGGTTCGTCCCCCTGCTTACAATAATGTCTGTAACTTGCCTACAGCCAAAACAGTTTGATAGATTTCTTTCAAACTTGATATATTTAGATTTGAACGGCCATAACTAAAGCCAAATAGGGATTTTAATTTTTATCAATGTAGTAAAAATAGTTTACTGGTGAAGGATTCTTAAAGTTTATTAATTTTTAGAAATACTTTTTTTTAGTCAGGTGCTTACGATCGAGGGAGGGACTAACTGTATATTCACTTTTTGATAGTTAAACGAGTTAAATGTAGTTTACTGATTATTGAGACAGCCTATGTGGCCTAGTGGTCAGAAATCCTGGGATCGATCCTTGACGCTTAGAGATTTTTTTCTCTGAAGCAGTGGATCTGGAACGGGTTCAAACTCAGCCTCTTGAGAACAAGTGAGGAGCTACTTGAATAAATTAGTAGCATCTTCGTCTAGAAAACTGAAACTAACCAGTAGAGTGTCTTACTTTATAAATAACATGATATATGCATTTGTATTTAAAATAACACATTATTTTAGAGTAATTTAATGATGACTTTTTAATCTGAAATTTATAAACCTATATTAGAAAGTAATTACGATTTTGTCGTATCATTTATTTTTAGGGACCTCTGGAGTTTGGCAACTTAGTTCTCTAATAGCATCCTAAATTTCGCCTCGTATTTTTGTATATACACGCACTACGGCCAGTTTTGGCCATTAAATATTTAAATATATAATAAATTCAAATAGAATGGAGAGGTTGGAACTTTTAACTTGTGGCCTTTTCTGACAATTCAAATGTTATAAAAAATATGTTCCGTATACATAATACTTAATAATTTGACATATTAAGTCGGTCTACATCACTTTTCTTGAAGTGACATAGCATTTTTTAAAGGCGGATGAACATAAAACAGTTTTTAGTGAATTTTTAACTGTTAGAAAAAAGCCAAAGTTGCCGTGAACAAATTATAAAAATGTAAATCCAACCCATTGCAATTTTTTTTCTAAAAATGTAAATCCGGTTTCCTTGGTCAAAGTTATCTAGATGACAATTTTAATAGGAAGGACTTTATCTAGAAAATTTACTAGATCTACTTTCACGTGTACATACGTCAGGTTATCTCTCTCACTTTTGAGATCATCAATACTTATAAAACAACAATAGTCGAATGTTATCAATCAACCCGCAAAAAGATATGGTAGTATTGTCTAAAATGCCCTTCTTATGAAAATCGGACTGTAAAACAACCGTTGGGAGATGAACCTCAACCGGCTGAAACTCTCATATCAAATCGTTTCGTTGTAAATATCTCCTGTTATTTGGGAGTCAATTTTGGTTGAAAAAAAGTGTTTGTATTTTTTTTAAAGGTCTTTCTATATGAATGGTGGTGACCTGGGGGTCTAGGGGTAAGGTGTCAGACTTCTGTGCTGGCGGCCGGGTTCAATCCTCGGTCCCGGCACAGATTTATCTGATTACCAAACCCTTCCTTAACCTCTGACAAGACATCTTGTGAATGTGGGGAATGCCAGGCCTCCACCGTGGTTCGGATTCCACTTTAAACTGTAGGTCCTTCATTTCATCTCACAATCACCCTACCATTACACATTAGCGTAAGTGCGTATAACCCGAACGGGTAGTAAGACGCGGTGCTAATAATAATAATAATAATAATAATATATGAATGGTGGTATACCCTATTCTTACAGCTTTCCCTCTGACTATACTATTGTGTTTACGAGTTTTATGTTTTCTATTCTCACCGCATCTAACTACCTGTTCAGGTTAAACGCATATAATAATTACTCCAATAGTGTAGGATGAAGAAGGAATCATTTTAGTAGTAATCTACCCGCACTTTCGTGGAAAGAGAATGGGAAAACTATTTAGGAAAAACCACCTCAATAGACCTAACCTAACAAGTAGTAAACTGATGCAGTGATAAAAAAAACTATAAAATAACGCGAATAATAAAATAAAATGCTATCAACGTTGACTGCAAAGAAAAATAATTGTATATTCTAAAGTGTTGTTCCTACTAAAATAATACTGTTCAACAATATGCGGGGGTTAGAATGTCCTTGCGAACACACTAGTTCAACGCAGGACTTTCAAACTATATCCCAATTTTCTTACAAATAGACATATCGGACAGCTGGAAAAGTTAATAGATTTTCTTTCATATATTAATTCCTCAAGTCATATGATCTGAAGCTGTCGTTTTGGATAGATAATATCAATATTTATGAATAATACGCAATAAAACCTAATAATATAGTAACATGTTATTAATGTTGACAACAAAATAAAATAGTTGGTATTTTCTAAAAGTTGCTCCAAATGTCAATTCGTAATAAAATCAAGGTATAGCATAACTTGCGACAACACATTTTACCTAAACCTACCCGTGACTCCTTTAATTTACAAACTATCGATAGTCACGCGGCAAAGGTGTCAAGTTTCGTATTTTATGGTTTTACGCGAGGTGGAGGGTGGGTTGGAATCTCGGGTGGGTGTCAAGTTTTTTTTCCTATATGGTTTCCCTGCTTTCCCTCCACGAAGATACGGATACATTTTCTCTGAATGTTTACCTTCCACATCACTAATGTAAATATGCGAATAGCCTTGACAGGCAATAATGCACAGACAACAAAAACACACACACTCTATATAGACATGCACTTAAACTCCTCGGTAGCTTCTTTGGCCGAGGAGTTTGTAAACCGCCCGGTCCGGTCCGTTTCTAGGTTCCCACAGAATCTCGTCTCTATGTTCATAACTGCCGGACCATCTGGTGGCCGATGAACTCATCTCCCGCTCGTCACCACACTTCATTGTCGCGGTCGTTTGGATTGGGCCATCAATCACCCTACTTTCAGCGAACATAGCTTACTATTTCTGTCATCGAGCAAATGGAACACAAAAAAAAGAGTATAATATTATGTTGCAATCAGGAGTTTAACCTTCTTAATATCTCTATAAGGTGACCTGGTGGTCTAGGGGTAAGGTGTCAGACTTCTATGCTGGCGGCCGGGGTTCAATCCTCGGTCCCGGCAAAGATTTATCTGATTACCAAACCCTTCCTTCACCTCTGACAAGACATCTTGTGAATGTGGGGAATGCCAGGCCTCCACCGTGGTTCGGATTCCATGTTAAACTGTAGGTCCTCCATTTCATCTCACAATCACCCTACCATTACACATTAGCGTAAGTGCGTATAACCCGAACGGGTATTAAGACGCGATGCTAATAATAATAATAACACGAGAGTGATTACTTAGACCATTTGGCCACTGTTGTGGGCTCTTATAATGTACAGTAAAATTTACATGATGAATCTTATCCTACACCTAGAAAAGCTACGAAATATACATAAAGTCATGGGGCCCACAGCTGTCATTTTTAGAATATATTACCAATATCTATAAAATAACACTAATAAGAAATTTAAATATTACCATTTTTGATGCAAAAAAAGTTGTATTTTCTACAAGGTTTGTTATAGCACCGCGTCTTACTACCAATTCAGGTTATGCCGCACATATATAAGGTTATATTTCCTACTATACACATCTCCGTGATAAATAGGCTAGGCCGCAATGGTTCTCAAACTTCCTAGTTACGAGGACCCTCTAACCATGGAACAGCTAATTCGTGGACCCCTTTATCTAAGGTAAATGATAAAAAAAAATTATAATCATACATTTAAACTATAATATAGAAAGAAATTAGTAATTAAAATTCTATTTTTAGTCATATTATAATCAATGATAATTTTTTTTGAGGAATGTAACTTCTTGTGAGACTGAAACATCATTGAAATCTGGAGAAATTTGTGACAATCAACCTTAAGTCTGATTCCACACTAAGACGATTTATTTTTAAATTTTGTTCATACCATAAAGCGCATAAAAGGCTTGCTCGCACAAATAAGCTGTCGGAAAAAGCATCGAATGTTTCATTATTATTTTTCTTGAAAGTTGTTTGCACTGGCTGACGACAAAACTACAATAAAAGCTGATGCCCAAATGCTCTACTCAAAGTTGTGGGCACAAGGAGCTTGGCTAACCCAACACTTTTCGGCCTAACTTTCTCGCAGGGCTATAGTAAGAGAAGGCATCTCAATTGTGTTTAGGATATAGGCCTACCTGTGATTTACCCTTTTGTATAACATTTTATAAGATCTAAAAAAATATATAAATGAATGTCGTGGATTTCATGGACGATCTCTAGGACCCCGGCGGGTCCGAGGACCAGACTTTGAGAATCTAGGGTGTTCGACTGCAAGTCCACGTGACCCTGGCTCGATTCCGGGTGGTGCTGATCAAGCTATTTACTATTTGTATACGGGCTTTTTCTGTTATTTAATTTATAAATACTGATACAGGGGGGAGACGTGGACAAAGGCGTCGATCTCGTCCAGTATGGTTTGTTTGTACTGGGTATTTTTGGGTTCAAATATTGGCTGGGTGTATTAAAGTGGTTTATCCTAAAGAGTTTCCCATTCTCCTTTGACACAAATGAGACTAGATTTTGTCTAAATTTTACCTTTCTCATACCTACTTCCAAAGTGTTAATACGGTAATGGACTAGATGATTAGGACATGGTGAAAAAAATTATAGATTTTTTCATAAACATCTCAGTCCAGAGGCTGAACATGTTTGAGCATTTTGTTCTAAGTTAACCTGGTTAGGTATATGCTGTTGTAATATAATCTCTGTCCTAGAAGGTGTACGTTTTTAAATATTCCCTGAAAGAAAAGAAAAACGCTGTTTAATAGTCTTGAACAACAAAATCGCCTAGTCCCACAGTAAGATTATGGTGATAAAAATTTAACTTTACTGCCGCAGCCTAATCAAAAAGACGATTCTCTTTAGCTGACAGTCGGTACAAAATATTAATATATAAATATTAAAAATTATATTAAGGAAATTCAGGGCAGCACGAACCGAGTAAACTTTGCGCCCATAAATTGTCAATGTTTACCACCTAGCTCATTGTTGGATTAGCCTAATTATATAGCCTTCGTAACTCCACAAGACATAATCACTATTATCCTAATATATAACACCAGTTACAGACTAAAAGGCTATTAATTAAATGAAAGTAATGCCTTATGAGCGAATAGGGTAAACAGAAAGATGCAACTCTGACTTTTTTTTGTAATATAATAATTGTTCAAATCATAATGATTCCATATTACACGGTAAACAAAAGATAACGAGTAAGTTGAGGTTAAGTGGAAGAGGTACCTTCCAATATAGTAAACAAAGTACATAAATGAAATTGTAACTAAACGAAAATAAAAAACCTATCCTAATAAAATATATCACCTATTATACATTATATACATCGAAACTACCTTTCCATGAAATGCTAAAACAAAAGTTCATACCAGATTTCACACAACGTGAAGTTGCCTTCTTAACTAGTCCGCGAATAACAGAATTACTAAATGACAAATAAAAAATTGAAGTTAATTAGGTCCTTTCCTAATTAACTTTCCTAAACCCTTGATAATTAACAATAATAGTCCACAATTAATAACAAGGCAACAAATGGTCACCTTCAAACACTATCCCCATTTGAAACATAAGTTTTACCAATATACAAACATCCTAATTTCAAATAACTTTCTGGTAAACTATCTATAAAACACAGAATATAAATAGTGGCCTAATGCTCCTGCAAAATAAATCAAGTGTTCAGTACGTATACAATCCCCTGAGAACGAGTAGTGTTACATTTTTATAACCTAAAAAGAATTTTAAAAAGATTAAGTACAACAAGATTTTAAACCCGAAATGTGAATTTGCTTACATGACTAGAACATTTTCCTTCAAAGTAGGATGCCTTCCGAGAGTCGTCACAACGTCGTACCGGGTGTTTTATAACTTTTCTTACTGGGGGGGGGAGGGAGGGGGGTATTGTTGTAGACTAGTAGACCAGGAGAAGTGGTCGACTCGCGCGGTACTATGACATAGTTGAACCAATCAATGTTCATTTTTATTCTGGAGATAGCAGCGCATGCGCGAATCTCCCCTGAATAGCACTTCACCGTGGTCTAAAGAGAATAAATGTGCATTCCCTTTCTCTCTTTAGTTTTTTTTAAATGTTGATATCAGGTGTTCCACCAAGGCTTATTCGACGTGATATTTATCACGTTGTTTTAGGGTAGTGGTAGGGCGTTGTTCATTTCCACACGGTACAAAATTGTTACAATGTTGTTGTTTTTTGGCGGACAACATTGATAATCTTTTACTATATCATAACGGCTAAATATAACAGGATCGACATATAGCTGATTAAATATATTACATTAGTGTTAGTAATTTTGTAACGGTCAAATACGGTTCTTCATACCTGAATACTCATACACATAGGATATGAATGACCTGGTTTCTAACTTGTTTGCTTCTAGAGCATGCGATCCTACTCTTCTTTAGAGTTCTATATTTCCCTAGAACAGTGTGTCCATACAAGTGAACAAAGCGTGAGAAAGCGTCTTACTTCAAACTGAGCACACCTGTTCAGAATACGCTGATCACAGTTACACTCGTAAAGTAGACAACGTGAACGATACATTATTTTTAAACTCGCGCTACCATTTTCATCACAAGTTTTGTAGCGTTAGTGTAAATAATTATTATTACTTCTCGACACATGTGCATTAACGAGCTAATTACTCACAGCGGCGGCTTAGACGTTCTATTTTCTGTTTGCTTTTGACGTGGAGGCCGAGGATTTAACCTGATCGACCACCGTTGTGGGTAGGCTGTAATTAAAATGGATACGCTGACAAGGTCAAATAATTTTATTTTGTCTCCCATTACAAGTAATACTCGAATGTGAATAAAGTAATACTTGAATATGAATATAAATTGAAACGTTGACTCAAATAACGACGGTACGTCACTTCCTCAAGATCTGAGTTTCCGTGAAACATTGCTGGGAGCATCACTCTCTTACTGCTTTCTTCGTCACACAGTTTGGTTTACTGGTGATGAGGAGGTCCGGGATAGAATCCTTGCCGGGTGTACTGAAGATGATTTCTTATTCTCCCTTCTTGCAAATGTGGGTACATGTCTTCTAAATTATATATTCCTTATCTGTACCTCATTAGTGTAAATATGTGGCTAGCTTGGTTGAGTAGTAAGACGCGATGAAATTTACATTTTGGAAGTCACCATTGGTTACTTCAAGGGATTAAATACATCCCTTTTGAACTTCCGAGTTGATCGCCAATGAACACGAGAGCAACGAAAATAAAAATCTATCCTAACGCATTAAAAGTTTAGAGAAACAGACTTGTTACACTGCTGCCAACTTCATCGTAACACGTATCAGTGGACCTAACGTCGAGCTTGTAGAGTCTGATTTACCGTTGGTGGGGAGGTCGAGGTTTGAATTTCGGCAGGAAATGAGGGTAATAATAATTCTTCGTATACACGCAAATGCGTGTATATTTCCTCAATACTCTACCGTCCTCCTCATCCTTGCCCACATTTTATATATTATTAGTGTTATTTTATTGACTGGTAAACCCAATGAAAAGATACCATTGGACGCAGATGGGAGAATAACATTAGAATGGACCTGAAAGAGATTGGGTGTAGTGAGGTGGACTGGATAGAACTAGCTCAATATATAGATAGGGTGTAATAAGGTGGCCTGGATAGAACTACCCCATGATAGGTATAAGGTGTAATGAGATGGACTGGATATAACTAGTTATGATAGGAATAGGTGATTGTAAATGAGGTAGAAACTGGAGTTATATGAAACTAGTTCATGATAGTAATGAGTGAATGGTAATAATGTAGGTGGACTGTATAGAACTAGGTTAAGATAGGGATATGTCGCGTACTTTTATAAGTGTGGCAATGAGCATGGGCTATAGAGTAGGACTCGCCTCGGTGGCGTAGTTGGTTAACGCGCTTGTTGTGTTGAGCTCGACTGCTGAGGACGGGGAGATCGAGGTTCGAATCTCGTTTGGGTGAACTGGGGGTGGTTTTTCCACTCTCCCTCCACGCAAATTCGGGTTCACTTCCTCTAATTCAACCTTCCCAATTCCTAATCCATTAGCGTAATTAGTACTTAAAGCGTATAACCCGAACGGGTAGTAAGACGTGGTGCTAAATATTATTATTATAGAGTAGGTATGCTATGTTTTAGGTAATAATATAATCAAACGTGAAACTGCAGGTAATACCTGACGTATGAATAGGTGAAAGCATTAAGTAGGCTATATTAACTTTTCTAGCTGTCAGATAAAATATCCTTCATGTGAAAATTGGGCCGTAGTAAGACGTATTTAAAAGAAAAACCTTGATTGGGTCTTAGGCACACCTTTCTTTGCTTTAGAGTGCTTCATTAATGCGGTGATAGCTTTTCAATCATTGCTTGCCCAGTTTTTCGGTTGTTTTAGGGTTAGCAATACAGTACTGTATCTTTTAATTTTTTTTTAAATAGTCCTTTTAGGGGATGCTAGCAAGTGAAAAAATACTAGTTATTTTTACAACGTTTGTCTGGAACTTAACCCACCATATTAATGAGGTATATGTATGTATGCATTTTCTACAATATGGGGAAGCCTTTTGGTCTCAAATAAAAATTTGGCGAGTTCCTTATTTTATCCCTATCGAGAACAATGCCAACCGACCCGCTTTAGTGGTCGCAGGATTTAAGGCGTCACTCTTGTGTTAAACTAGACTGCCGATGACAGGAAGTTCAGAGTTCGAATTCCGGTCGGGTGTACTGAGGGGTTTTATGCAAATTGATTTTCCACTCTCCCTCCATGCAAATACGGGTACACTTAATCTATATTTAAACTTCCTAATCCCTAATTCATTAGTGTAATTAGTACGTATGCGTATACACTGAATAGATAGTAAGACGTGTGCTAAAAAACTATGCCAACTGTAACTTACATAGTTGTTCCATTTGACGCTTCAAATAGTGTGACGCGGGTCTTAATATGCTACGTGGGTTGGCCGCGAAGCATCATTTGTCCACAGATTAGGGACGTGAAGGACAAGGACAATTGCTACTGCCACCGTTCTGACAGGTGGGTGTATTTTGTTGGTCTTTCTTTGTTCATCGCTGCCTTGCCAAGCTTATAAATTTACTATGACCAAGGTGAAATATAATGTTTTTGAAAAAACTATATTTTTTTTAGCTATCCGGTTAATATTAGTAAAATATAACATAATTTAGGTATTAGTAAGTAAAATGTTGCAAGAAATTTAGAGATGTTATTAGAGGCTAGTGAGGAAATAGATTTAGACGTTAACTCTCAAAAGACTTAGTATCTGCTCCGCAAAGAACACAGATTGGGGACAATAATTTAGAGATTACTGCGAGCAAAACATCATTTGACACGGTTAATGAGTTTAAATTTTAGGAACAATTATAACTAGCAACAACATGGGGTGACCTGGTGGTCTACGGGTAAGGTGTCGACTTCTGTGTTGAGGGTCCGGGGTTCAATACTCGGTCCTTCATAGATTTATCTGATTGCCAAACCCTTCCTTCACCTCTGAGAAACGTGTATTAATCACAACTTGTGAATGTGTGGAATGCCAGGCCTCCACCGTGGTTCGGATCCCACGTTAAACTGCAGGTCCTCCATTTCATCTCACAATCACCCTACCATTACACATTAGCGTAAGTGCGTATAACGCGAACGGGTAGTAGGACGGATAATAATAATAATCTAGCAATAACGATATTTGATTGGAAATTAGGTAAAGAACACATTTGGAATATTCTGTCAGTAAGTTGGTAACATCTCGCCTGCTGTCCAGTAATGTAAAACTCAGAATATACAAAACAATAATCTTACCAGTTGTTCTTTATGGGTGTGAAACGTGGTCTCTTTCTTACTTTACATGTCAAAAACCCGCCTCGGTGGCGTAGTTGGCTAACGCGCTAGTCGTGTTGAGCCCGACTGCTGAGGACGGGCAGATCGAGGTTCGAATCTCGGTCGGGTGAACTCCCCCAATTCCTAAATGGTTTTCCACCATCCCTCCACGCAAATGCAGGTTCACTTCCTTTAATTCAACCTTCCCAATTCCTAATCCATTAGCGTAATTAGTACTTAAAGCGTATAACTCAAACGGGTAGTAAGACGCGGTGCTAAATAATAATAATATAATAATAATAAAATAATAATAATAAATGTCAAAAACAAACTTAGGGTGTTCTAAAACAAGGCGCTTAGGAAGATATTTGGTCCATAAAGGGATGAGGCTATCGGGGAGTGGATGAGTTACATACAATCTACTCCTCATCGTAGATTACGATGGGCAAGACATGCAGCACGAATGGCAGAGAACCGCGTTTAGGGTATTGGCTGGTAAACTCAATGAAAAGAAACAAGTGGCAGACCTAGACGCAGATGAGAGGATAATAATATAATGGACCTGAAAGAGATGAGGTGTAATGAGTTGGACTGGGTAGAACTAGCTAAGATAGGGTTGGGTGGCGTACTTTTACATGTGCGGTAATGAATTTAGAGCTCATAATGCCATAGAGTAAGTAATTAATGTCAACTTATTCGGAAATAGTTATTATTTTCTTGGTAATACTATATTATCGTTAGTTATTTCCGAATTTCAGCCAATGTTGTAATAAAAAACCTTCTGCTAGCTGTCACTCACCAACTCTACTAACGTAGATAGAGTAGGCCTATACGACACAAGGTCCCACGAGTTGGCCATTCAAACGTTAGTTGAAATGGTTTGGAATGGGTCAATATAAATAAAACTTTAAAATTGTATTTTATATTAGTGTTTATAAATATGTATTAGTAATTTCTATCAAAAGTTATAGCTGAAAATAACATTACCTGATGTATGAATACGTGAAAGTAGATCTAGTAGATTTTCTAGCTGTTATTTGAAAATTGGAGTGTAAGTAACGAGGAATTTTTATTCTCTAATGTAAAGGAAGTATTGTAATCATGAACAATTTCTAATTTGTGATTATTACGGTTTATATGGCCTATTCCAAATTATAAAAATTTCACTGCGTTTACTTCCATTGGTTATACGCCTTACGCTAAAAAACTGTGTGAGTGTATTGTGGTGAAATATGGACTTACATTCGAGATGAATCGTGGAGTCCTGGATCAGCTTTTTAAAATTAAAGTGTGTTTACAATGCTTTTTTTAGTTATTTTTGTCTGCATAGTGACAACAAAATGTGCATTGTATTTCTGTGTTTATTAGGAAATATAACTAGAGAGTGCAATATTCCTGATGACTTTTAAATTAAAACATATTCAACGATTTTTTCAAAAATTGTATATTGGGAATAGTTTGACATGAAAATGCATTTATATTGTTTTTTAATGGAACAATATTATATTATATTTAAATTGATTGAACCTAAACTGGTAAGTGTTATCAACCAATTTGTTTTTTATAATTAGTATGTGTTCTGTTTATATGTTAACGTAAGAACCTATAAGTATGTACGATTGGGTCGTACTATACATTCTACTAACTATTAGGGATTGATATAACCCAGTGTTTTTCAACTGTTATGCCGCGAAGAAGGTGTCCCGTGAGTTGGGAAAGATAAACACAATAATTAGAATTTTAGTCATTGTGTTATATACTTTTAAACACAATCTTGAAACTAGTTTTTTTAATAGTAAAAATCTCTCCTTAAAAACAGATGGTATGCCTTGACAGTTTTAGTGCCTTGTTTAGTGTGCCGGGAGTTGGAAAAGGTTGATAATGGTTGATCTAACCACACGAACTTTTTCCAATAAAAACCCAACAAATGTAATGCTACCCGATTGCGCATGCTTGAAGAACCTGATTGCGAATAACAGACAGAATATCTCTGGTTGCACTTTGGCCTAGTGTCAAGAATGTGAGTGGGTCCCCCCCCACCTCCCCTTTCCCAGTCTCTCAAGGGCGTACCTACTCTCCTCCCCCTTGTGTGTAAAAGGGAGGGAGGAGAGGGAGGGTAGGGCCCATGCACCTTCTCTCCACCTCATTCTGTCGCGGTGTGGCCCAAATCCACCTTCACTGCGTTGCATTGGATTAGCATGTACAGTCACTTTAGCGCAAATTGTACACACGTTGTAATATTCTACAGAGCCGATGTTTCCGTGGAACAAGGCTATAAATGACATTCGGATTAATAGAAGTGCCCATTTCATCGCGTGGGCTCGAGTTTTCTCAGAAAAAAATCTAGATTAAGATGGAGTATAGAGGAAGTGAGTTTAGGTGGGATAGAAGGGAATGCAAAAAAAAAAAAGGCCATTGTATTTAGAGTTTTTATGGCAAAACTTTTTTTTAACCAAAATAAATAAAATATTGTTCCAATACAGAGAGTTTAATTTTATTCATATTTTGATATCAACAGTTTATGAATATGTATCATGAGTATGGCGGCATTATCTAACAAACTTTTTAAATGAATAGAAACAGTTCTAATTAAATTCCAAAACACCCTTGACAGTTATTCAACAATAATGTTGACATCACTATGTGGAGGAAATTAAACTCTATGTTTGTACTGAAGCAATATTCGATTCATTTTAGTAAAAAAAAAAATGTTATGCTATAAAAACTTCACAAACACTCCCTCAAACTCCCACCTTAAGATGGTTGTTTAGGTGTTTACCAATCCTTAAATTCGACATTGTTCATTCCATAATTCAGTCCCTTATGAACAAACAGATCAAACGTACGCATTTATGAATGTAGCTCGTGTTTGCGTGCGTGCGTGCAGGAAGGTGTTCATCACGTGCTAGAGATGTACCTCCTCCAATTTAAGCACAATACACTAATTTAGTTTTTCCACCTTGAAATTATATTTGTTTTATTGCTAACACAATGAGAAATAACATTGCGAAACAACCCTACAGTCCGATCGATTCTGTTAGGAAGAAACTAAATTAAACTAAACTAAACTGTTAACAAAAGTTATTAAAATAATTTTCATATATTCATGCGTCAAGTCATGTGATCTGCAGTTGTTACTTTTGATATCTATTATAAATATTCTAGTATTTTAGGGCAAGTGAGGTTGAATTTAGATTAAGTTGTGCATTTGTATGGTGATAGAGTGGAAAACCATTTATGAAAAAAGCCACTCAGTACACCATATCGGGATTCAAACCCAATTTTACCGTCATTGTTAGTTCAGTCTATTACAAAAGTGACGCCTTAGACCATTTGACCAACTAAGCGATCTTAGTGTTAGTTGGATTTATTAAAATTTACTCTAATCTTGTTTAATTACATTTGAACATTGAAGACTCTTCCCAAAAACTACTTGAAGGTTGTAAATAATATATTTGCTATACATTTGTCAGTAACATTTTGCGAACTAGCCCTAAAATAAATATATATATAAATATGCGCCTACATTAAATACGTTAACTCGATAGGGATTAAGAAACTCATATTTAATAGGAACTATACCCACATTTTCGTGGAGGGAGTTTGGGATAAAATTTAGGAATAACCAACCTCAGTACACCCGGCTGGTATTCTAACCCAGTAATGCAGTCCAACATGATAGAGTGGCGTTAGACCGTGCGCCCACCAATGCGGGTAAAACTTATTTGACGTTGTTTGAACATTCAAATTTACAGTTCATAAACTTTTAAATGTCCATCCCTCAACGTCAGTATTGCCAAAAGTCAAGTGCCCACATTTTAAATTAAAGACTCACTCTGGGTTGTTGTGAAAATATGGGATTTTTCGAGCGTCTTCGAACAGTTTTTTTTTCTCTGGAGATGGGATACAACAACATGCTATACGGGACGATCCCGTAAAAAGACGATACGGGTGGCAGTCCTACGTAAAGTCACGTGACGTGTTGCAGTTCCCCCAGAGAATCGTGCATGGCTCGTTAAGATGATACTGCGATTACCTCTCAGTCTCTTTGATAGTCTCCAAACACAAGACTCTGCTAGACCATAGCGGGTTGTGGTCCAGGTAACACAAGAGGAATATAAAATACGACACGGCTCGTAGATACCGACAGCTGATAACAGGGAATTGGTCGGGTTGCGTAAAAACTACGTTTCGTTTTGGCTGAGTTTTATCTGGTCCCATCGCCTTTTTTTGGGTCAGGAATAGTACATCTATGTTTGGGTGTTGTCGGTGTTGTGAGGTGAAACACCTCCGGCCACGTGGCCTTGCCAGCGGAACTGATGGTTCCGGGTGTCCATAAATCACATCAATCACATATAGGAAAAAACCTCGTAAAATGCTTTGGAATTTTTCAAAACTCGGGGACAATTTTCTATACAAAAATGAGTCGATGTAAATAGTTTTCACTTTGTTCCGTAGTTCAGAACACTACAGCATACCAAAAGTATGCGATTTCCACTATATTTAAGTTTCTAAAATCTACATAGACAAAAAAAAAATATAATTTGAAATATACTTATGGTTATAGTGTGTTTTGCTGATAAAGAGGACGTCAGAGCATGAATCCCGGCTGGTTGTAGCTTACTAAAGTTTTTTCTTAGATACTTCCCGTTCTTCCTCCATGCAAATGTTAATTTCTTCCTCATGCAAATGTTAATTTCTTCCTCTATGCAAATGTTAATTTCTTCCTCTATGCAAATGTTAATGCCTTCCTCCATGCAAATGTTAATTTCTTCCTCCATGCAAATGTTAATTTCTTCCTCCCTCATCTCTGCCAAATTATATATATACACTACATCAGTGTGATTTAAACGTGTAGCAATACGCGGTGAAAATAAATTGTCTTATAAACAACGGCAGGGACAACGAAACTATTTAAGGGTGATTTTTCAGATTATAATCTATTAACGCAATAAGTTTGAATTTTTTATTCGAGGTATAGAAAAATAAATAGTACGGCGCACCGCACATAATTTATTTCTCTTTAATATTAATAATAGAGATATTTATCTAAAACTCGTAGGATTTGTGAAAATAAATAATTTACATAATTGCAGAAATATTCCAATAAAGAGCATAAATGAAATAATATACAATGTTACAAGAACATTAAGAAAAGAGGATTATCTGTGTCCACCTAACAATCAATTTAATATTACATAGTAATCCATAAAAAATATATGTTTGGTTTAGCTCAGAAACTATTAATTTTATAAAAATATTTTATGGATTAAAATAGTTTTAATTTTAACAGTAGGCCTACTACAACTTTACAATAATAAGGTATTTCATATCTTAAAGAATGGCGGATATATATGATCTAAATTGAAAATTTCCGCTTCTCCAAAGTGCCCTTAAAATCATTTTCAGGAGAGAACGAGTATTGTCATTTTTATTTTTAATGCTAAGCATTGCCTAGATAAACAATTTAATACAAATCCGTTATAATGGATTTTGAGAAAATAGATTTTATCTTTTTTTATTTTATTTTTGCATTTCAGTAAACTACCTTTAATTTGAGGTTTAGCTATCAAATCCCAAAACATTCTTGAAGAAAGCTTATGAAAACCTTAAATACCAAGTTTTAGTCTGATTGGTAGAATGGTTTTCAGTCAAGTCCAAGATACAGACAGACAAACGGCATCGCAAAAACAACTTTTTCTGTTTTAGGGGGTCATGAAACGTCGACATTTATCAAAATATCGAGTTAGATTTTTTTGACGATCACAATACTTCTCTCTCCGAGAGGTTGAGAGAAAGTAAAAATAAATCAAGACAACATTTTGTTTGTTGTTATTAATTTGATGAGGTATTTCTGAACCGACTGATTTCATCAGTACACGAGAATTTCTATGAGTTATATGAAAGGGTTTAACAATTTTGCCGATAAAGTTATTTTCTTATACCTTCCAGGGTTCTTTTACACGCCATAATTGACATGGGATCGACAGATTTACTTCCCCTCGAAGCTATGCTACGGATTCTTATCCCGGTTGAGTTTATGTCCACGAACATCGGAGCATTTTACCCCAAGACCACTGAGGCCAACATCAAAAATAATGACAACTTAATCTTTGATGTAAAGGTTCGAAGGGTAACTTAGAGGAAATGCTCTCCCATTATTGTGGATAGGGATTGTGGAAACCCCCCGTACCCCATCCCTCCAGCCTATTCGAACACCTACCTTTTTGTATCACTATATTGCGAACTTGATGCATTATACTGCGTGGCCACGAGTGTGAGTCGTTGAGTGAATTAATGGTTTGAATCGTCTGTTGTGTTTCTACACTAAAATTAGTTTAAGGACGTTGCCTACCTGTGACGTCACGGCCGGTCAAGATAGAATTTCTCTTGTTAATGAATTTACGTTTTACTTAGCGAGTTTTAAAGATATAACGTCGAAACAAAAATAAATTCTTAAATCATTATAAAAATGTTCCTACAGTGTCACAAAATTATTAATGTTTATCTTTAACTAGTTTTTTTTATAAATCATCTACAATTCAGGCTATTTGTCTTGGCCACGAAAAAGGACTGTAGGAATCTACCTGTCAGAATGTAGATTAAAAAAGTCAGTGGTGGCATATATCTATCTAGAAAAGGAAACAAAATAAAGGTAAAATTAAAAATTAAGTAAATGTTTTCAAGTTGTAGATATTAAAATGACTGTAAGCTCATCAAAGGAAAAGGGAGAGGTTTATCAGCACATATACAAGAGCCCTCTCAGTGTGAACTTATTTTTTCCCCTCTCTTTCTATCTCGTATATTGGTGTCTAAGTGTGATAGTGCTTAGACTGCTTGGGGGCGTCATGTTAAGATGCAACCCGCTTCGCAAAATAGTTTCGAAATCTCCAAGTAAGCAACGTCGTTAAGGTAAACGTTTATGTATTACATAAGCACTCTTTTGCCCATTTAGGTCCCACTCCTCCTCTTTGTAAACAAAAATAAGCAAACGTTCCCATTCCCCGTCTTGCTTACATTATATTAAAATTTAAAAAAACTCTCTAGAATTATAAAAATTAGCATTTCAATTAAAGTTTAATTTAAATTATAAATAAATATGATTAGGGAATACATAGATATAAATATATACAAAGTTATAAAAAATCTCTTTAATTTGATGATTACGATATCATTCTTATCCTCTGTGTTGAGTCTGAGGTCTATCGTATGTCCCCGCAAGTGTACAGAGTTCCCGCCCCTATATGCCAGAGATAAAGTAATTACTAGCGAGCTATAGAGAGCCCCCGAGGCAGGTCGGCTCGTCGAGAGAATGAATGAATTTATTCAGTGGCCTCCATAGCGATCGCAAGAGCGAGACAGATGGCTTATTATTATGTTCAATGAAGGTGGGTGGCCTCGCGCGCGGGAATGGTTATCTGTGTTTCGTGTTTTTACTACAATGGGCGCAGCAACCCGCCCGGTTAAGCAACCTGGACGTAGTAACACTTTTTATTGCATGGGTATTGGTTAATATCGGGTCCGCGATTCGCATGTCGTAAATGGATTAAAATGAACAATATTTATTTTCGAAGCGTGTTATTTAATTTTCTATATTTTCTCATCAACATCGCGTCTCATTATCTGTTCAGATGTACGCATATGTATTAATTACTCTAATGAGTTAGAAATGAGAGGTTGAATTTAGATTAATTGTACCCGCATTCTTCTATAAGGAGAATATAAGGCCATTTAGGAAAAAAATACTTCAATAACCTCACCGGAATTCGAACCCCGATCTTTCTGTTATCGGTTTTTTGATATTAAAGAAGAGTTGAAAAAAAATTATACTTCAACAATTTGCTTCTTTTTAAAATTGCACAGTTTAGGAATCAGGGAGGTTTTAGATGAAGTGTACCCGAATTCGCATAAAAGAAAAGTGGTACACCATTTAGGAAAAACCACCCTCAGTAGACCCACACCAAACCCGAATCGAACCCTGATCTCCCCGTCATTGTCAGTTTAGTTTATTGCAAGAGTGACGCTTTAGACCATGTGGCCACCGATGCGGGTTATGAGTTTACTAAAATTACTTTTATATATTCATAAGTCAAATCATTTGATATTCTGGCATAATTTAATAATGCTAATAAAATCATTAAACCCGCACCGATGGGGATGCGGGTGAATCTGGTTTGCCATTCACGGGGGTTTGGGCCTTGAATCCCGGCCGAATTACCTAATTTTTTTCTTTAAATGGTTCCAACTTTCCCTCTATTCAAATAAGGATACATTTTATACAAATTCTACCTTCCTCTAGACTGCCTCTTAAGTGTAATTAAATCCGATCATCTTGGAGCGGTAGCAAGACACGGAAAACTATAAAATTAGGCCTAAATAGGCTACAACTCAAGTTGTTAATTAATGTAAAAATGTAGCTCTTTAAAACCATTGAGAAAGGTTGTGTCTATAGCCATAGGTATAGATAGAGCAATGAGATATGTCGGGTCTATAGTCTTAGGCATGGACCAATAAAATATGTCGTGTCTATAGTTTTAGGCGTGGACCATTGAGAGCTAACAGGTATATAGTCTTAGGCATGGACCAATAAAATATGTCGTGTCTATAGTTTTAGGCGTGGACCATTGAGAGCTAACAGGTATATAGTCTTAGGCATGGACCAATAAAATATGTCGTGTCTATAGTTTTAGGCGTGGACCATTGAGAGCTAACAGGTATATAGTCGAGCATGGACCAATGAGAGCTGCCGTGTCTATAGTCTTAGGCGTGGACCATTGAGAGCTAACAGGTATATAGTCGGGCATGGACCAATGAGAGCTGCCGTGTCTATAGTCTTAGGCGTGGACCATTGAGAGCTAACAGGTATATAGTCGGGCATGGACCAATGAGAGCTGCCGTGTCTATAGTTTTAGGCGTGGACCATTGAGAGCTAACAGGTATATAGTCGAGCATGGACCAATGAGAGCTGCCGTGTCTATAGTCTTAGGCGTGGACCATTGAGAGCTAACAGGTATATAGTCGGGCATGGACCAATCAAAGCTGTCGTGTCTCTAGTCTTAGGCCTCTTTCAGACGATCCGACTTTTCGCCGGACTTAGATATAACCATTGGTGTCTATGAGTGACCTCACACGCCACGAACCATGCCGTGTCCGACCGCCGTTGTCAGCACGGCGCCCATTTCAATCCTGCACGGCGTTAAATGTGTGTGTGTTCAGACTTGCCGACTTTTCGCCGTCCGGTGGATACATTTAATTACATTATAGGCAAAGATATAAATAGTGTGTCAGGTGTCGTGCTTTGTTCGTGTATTTTAAGATAGGTTTGAGTTTATGGATAATGGAGGGTCATGAGGTAGATGTAGAGCTATTAATAACGTTAGTATCAAATGGACCGGTTTTTTGGGATAAAAGCCTAGAAGACTACAAGCCACGTACTGAAACTACATCAGTATGGAGGGAAGTATTCAAAGAACTGAACCCGAACTTCAAGGAAATAAGTGGGGAGGGGGATGGGGGGAGAACAGGTTAATTTTTTTTTTAGACTTGATAGTAGGATGGTTCTTCCCAATATGGAATTCCGTAGGTCACTTCTTTCTCATTAAACTTCGAAAATTGTTCTTAAAAATATTTTATTAAATTATCAGTTTAAACACTGCTACACAAACATTCAACATGAATGAAGAAACGTTCATAATATAATATTTCAGGAAATAGGTTAAGCCTCCATATTTAATTAAATACCTATATCTAACAGATAAATAATAATTATAGAAAACATGAAAAAACTTATTCATGTCCAATTATAATTGATATGATGAAATAATAATTACTAAATCCAAGTTACTATTGATATGTTTTAATACCTTTCTAGGATATTTCTCCCCGATTTTTTTTAAATCTACACTTTCCACTGCCAGTGAAGTGGCCCTTCGTTGGTCATGAAGAAATCAGTAAAAACTTTTCGAATGTCATTTGCTGACTTGTTTCCACAATGTCCTCAAGACCTTCTATTGTGAGTGTGTCTTCAAAGCTATATCCGTCTCTCTCACACATATAATTATGCAGAAT
The DNA here is from genome assembly GCA_039000515.1 of Timema cristinae. Classification (NCBI taxonomy): domain Eukaryota; kingdom Metazoa; phylum Arthropoda; class Insecta; order Phasmatodea; family Timematidae; genus Timema; species Timema cristinae. The sequence continues at coordinate 33,264,718 of JBCFYV010000935.1, read as the reverse complement.
ACAGCATGCCTTTACTATCTCAATAGATAGTTCCATTGAGACATTGAGTGGCCTATGGAAAATTATCCATTTATTTGATATGATCCCAAAATCACATTCGACATACCTCCTGGTTCTACTCAAACAGTAGTTAAATATTAATTTTGGTTGGTTTAGGATTTTCCCAGAATAGGGCCGCATAAGATGTTTGTGAATCCCAAAGCCTTTGTCTCCAATAAACACATACATAATGTCTTTATCTCTACATACTGGAAAGGGCTTTGGTTTGGGAAGGGGTAGTTCATTGTTAATTATGCTTTTCCAAAGCATCGATTCCTTAAAGACTGTTTAATCACAGTCTTTTCCATAAGCCCCAATATTGACAAAAATAAAACGATATTCACTATCAACCACAGCAAGCAGTACAATTGGAAAAAAAATCCTTGTAGTTGAAAAACAAAGAGCTACTATGTTCAGGCCTTATGATCCTGATGTGTTTACCGACTACAGCCTCAATGCAATGGGGAAACAAGGTTTTCATATCCATATGCAACAGATTCTAGTTTTTCTTCTCTTAAAGGAGGCATACACTCGAAACACAAATTGTCTCACACAGTATCGCAAACTTCATGAACAATCTCAGAGATGGTAGACACTACAAATCGATAAACTTAGTAAGATCCGTGAAAGTATTACCACATGTAAGGTACCTATAAAAAACCTGGCATCAAAAACATTGAAAATTAAAACTCAACACACAAACAAAATATTGCAGAGTGATAATGGGGTCTCAAATCTCCTTATTACCCATTTATGGGTGTCTATGATTAGTAGCCACCATCCTATTTAAAAAAATACATTTTATTAGGCCTATTTAAGGTGGGATGGAAGGAAATATGATCTAAGGGCAGTTTTTTTGGCATTTTTTTAAAGCAAAGAACATTTTTGGCCGAACTAAATCAAATATTTCTCCATTAGAAACATAGAATTTAACTTTCTAGTAATATAATCATTTCTAGAATATCTGTCATGAGAATGGTGGCATTAAATGACACATTTTTTAAATAAAGATAAAAGTTCTTGTCTAATTCCAGGACACTCTTTACAAATATTAGAGAGCTGTTGAAATTAATAAGTATAGAAACTTATTCTCTATATTTCTACTAGAGAAAGATTTTATTCATTTTGGCAAAAAAAAAAAATGCTATAAAACGGCAAAAATACTGCCCTTAACTCTCATTCCCTTCCATATCACCTTAAAGAATGATAGTGTATTATTTTTATATTTGATTATTGATTGAATTATATGCTTTGGATTATTTTTGTTTATTTCAGATATATCAGGAAAAAAAATGAACATAAAAAAATCATGTCAATATTAATAAAGAAATCAAAACAACTCGATCAGCTAACAGGGAACAAAGAGTGAAGCCGTGCCGGAGATTTTCACAATCATGCCCTTTGTTCGACGGGGCGTCCTTTGGTATGCACGGTGCCATGCCGGACTTGGCGTCCGGTGAAACGTCGGATCGTCTGAAAGAGGCCTTGGATGTGGACCAATGAGAGTTAATGCATATATATATATATATATATAATATAGTCTTAGGCATAGACCAAAGAGAGCTGTCATATTTATAGCCATAGTCAAAGAACAATGAGAGCTGTAATGTCTATAGTCATAGGCGTGGACCAATGAGAACTAACGTGTCTATAAGCCGCTCTCATTTTGCGGTCTTGTTTCTGCTTAAATTTTAAACCTTCGAAAAAAGTCAAAATTACCTTAAACTGATTATAGAAGAGCTCGAACTCGAAGAATAGGTACACTCCGGGGTGTTCCAAATGGTGTTCCAGTGTTTTGGGGACCTGTCGGTACAGTTGGGAGGACCGAAACTGCTCTCGGCTTGTAGCTTTATACATGAGCTGGGTGAGTTGCCTACATGTAAGGCATTTCAACTTTTAAACAAATCTACCGCACGTCAAATAGCATGCATGTTGAGATTATAATCGCAGGAGATCAGAGAATGAAATATTATTTAGATCGTGCGCTGAGTATAAAATCATAGAACGGTTGAAATTAAAGGTATTCGTGAATCTCCTAGCTAACATGTTGAAAATTAACGTTTTCTAAGTATTTTTTCTGAAATAATGCATTTGTCTTTCCTTTGTTTGGCGTTTTAGCTCGTCTATTTATCTAATGTATCTGATTTCAATTCACGACAGTTATGGAAGTTTTCACTGAGGAAATGTTTGGATTCATTCGCCTAAATTGTTGTTAATTAAAGATAAATGGTTAGGTTGTTCAATTTTTCCTGGATTTTTCGAAATGAGCTTCGAATAGTTTGTATAGGAAGTATACAAGTAATATATACTCGATTTAATATACTGTACTCACCCCAAGACATTGTTAGAATAATCAAGTCTCGTAGATTACGGTGGCCAGGACATGCAGCGTGAATGGGAGAATATACAACCGTGTTCAGGGTACTGGTTGGCAAAAACTTTGGGAAGAGACCATTGGGAAGACCTAGACGCAGATGGGAGGATAACGTTAGAATGTACCTGAAAGGGTAAGGGTGTAATGAGGTGGACTGGATGGAAGGAGCTAGCTCAAGATAGGGTTAGGTTGCTTACTTTTGTAGGTGTGGCAATGAATTTTCGACTTCCTGATACCATAGAATAAGTAATTTAAGTTCTGAATATGACTGTTTTTTAAAACAGGCCTGTCATTCAAAATAGATTTTAACTACGGGTGTTATAAATTTATACATCAATGAACTGGATATTGGTGACCTGGTGGGCTAGGGATAAGGTGTCAGACTTCTGTGCTGGGGGTCTGGGCACAGATTTATCTGATTACCAAACTCTTCCTTCACCTCTGACAAGAGATGTATTAATCACGCCTTGTGAATGTGTGAAATGCCAGGCCTCCGCCGTGGTTCGGATTCCACGTTAAACTGTAGGTCCTCCATTTAATCTCACAATAACCTTACCAGTACACATTAGCGTAAGTGCGTATAACCCGAACGGGAAGTAAGACGTGGTGCTAGTAATAATATTTCCTTCATTGATAGTCCTATGTTTCCTGCACGACCATAACAGTAAAACGTGCATTCAATTCTTAATTACAACCGCAGAAGTGACATTTGTGATCCTCCGGGACATGGTAAAAATATCACGAAAACGCCATGAGAGAGTTTTAGCTGAGATGCTAAACTTCGGTTCTAGAATACGGTTACTTCTAATTATTATTGTCGGACTAGTAAATTAGTCAACATTTTACTACGCGCCTTTAGCGCTTCCTGTGTTCCACAAGTAGGTTGACCTTCCGCCATCCCTCCACCCATCATCTCCACCACAAAGATGGCTCGACTTTAGGCTGTGAATATCTCAATATAAACGATTAAATTTAAGAGTAAATATAACAGAAACAATTTTTGTTTTGTTTTTCAAGGGGTTTCATTTGCCATGACCGCATTTAATATTTAATTTCTGTATTAAAATATTCTAGATTATATTACCAATTTATTCTGTAAGCATGACAACTAGAACCCAAAGCGTTTTTATAGGTCCAACACTTAGTGAAAACAACACATTATGTTATCACCTCTAATTACTACATGTTCAGGCTAATTACGCTGATGAGTTAAGAATTAACAATGTTATTATTATTATTATTATTATTATTATATTATTATTAGCACCGCGTCTTACTACCGTTCGGTTTATACGCACTTACGCTAATGTGTAATGGTAGGGTGATTGTGAGATGAGATGAAGGACCTACAGTTTAACGTGGAATCCGAACCACGGTGGTGGCCTGGCATTCCACACATTCACAAGATGTCTTATCAGAGGTGTAGGAAGGGTTTGGAAATCAGATAAATCTGTGCCGGGACCGAGGATTGAACCCCGGCCGCCAGCACAGAAGTCTGACACCTTACCCCTAGACCACCAGGTCACCCAATTAACAATGTTGAATTTGTATTAAGTGTACCCGCAATTTGAGTGGCGGGAGAGTGGGAGTTGTCTAGGATTAACCACCCAGAGTACATTCGACCTGGATTTTAACCACATCACCGTGTCATCGGCAGTCTAGTCTACTGCGAGAGAGTAGCGCGTTAAACCATGAGACCACCAAAGCGAGTCTGATAGGAAATTGAACCTTGGGTCAGGGATAGTATTGCATACTCTGAGCGCTATTAGAATAATTTTTTTGACAGGTTATGTTATCTATAGCTCTCACTTTTGATAGATAATATAAATATCTATAACATAACACTAATAATATACTACAGAAGTAAGCGAACGCGTGAACAATTTAAGGTATATAACCACAACGAAGCTCACAAGACGGGAAGGATAGTAATTAGCTACGAATCTAAGTCGCATCATATCATATTAACAAATTCTGAAAAATGATGCCTGGACACAGGAATCGAACTCATGACTTTTGACTCAGCTCTATTCTCTATGAAGGAGCTATCTAAGATTCGTCTCGTGAGTAGGGTCATTCCTCACGCATAGTTAAGGCGGAATCTGTTATGGGCCTGTAGATATCGATAGCTAACTCGGCGGTAGAACATTGGCGCGTTAAACCATGGGTCCCGGGTTACAGTGTTCAGGGGTAATTTTAAAATTTACTATTATATGGTGAAATGTCATCAATGTTGACCGAAAAAAAGTTTGCATTTTCTAAAAGTTTTGTCCTACTAGAGTCCTACTATAGTATAAGCTTCTAATTATTATTAATGTTAGCACCGCGTCTTACTACCCGTTCGGGTTACACACATTTACGCTTATGTGTAATGGTAGGGTGATTGTGAGATGAAATGGAGGACCTACAGTTTAACGTGGGATCAGAACCATGGTGGAGGCCTGGCATTCCACACATTCACAAATTGTGATAAATACGTGTCTTGTCAGAAGTGAAGGAAGGGTTTGGCAATCAGATAAATCTGTGCCGGGACCAAGGATTGAACCCCGGATCCCCAACACAGAAGTCCGACACCCTACCCCTAGACTGCCGGGTCACCAAATAAGCCTCTAATAACCAACCCATTGACTATATAGGATACTAAAAATCACTGCAAGCCCAAGTAGGGAGGGAGTTGTAGTCAGCTGTAGTCGAGACCCTGGCCTGCCCTAATGGAAGGACGATTAACGACCCAGGGGAGTGTCGGGAGAAGGATGCGGGCTGTAATAGAGCACTGACCTAGCCCACCCTAACTGTGGGAATGACGCTGGGGCTCATCCCCCTCTCCCTTCTAACGCGCTTGCGTCAAATAGGAGCAACCTACTCGTGGAAAATATGGCACACCATGCTTGGATGTTTGTTTAACCATCTCTTACTACTCGTCTGAGTTGACCGAATTTATTAACTACTCTATCGAAGGTAGGGACGGGGAAGATAAAATTCGCGAGAAAGTGTACTTGCATATCCGTGGAAGGAGAGTGAGAAGCCATTTATTAATAAAACTCTCAAGTACCCCAAACGGGATTTATACCCCGTTGTCATCGGGAAAGCACATCAGTTGAGCTTGATGCCTTTATTTGCGTTCCCACCGACGCGGTCAAAGGAAAACATAATTCGTACATAAAAAAAAGTTTTCATAAGTAATTATTTCAAAAGATGTAGAACATTGAATGTAACAAAAAAAAATCCATACAATTCCAAGATATCTGCTTGTTTAGTGAGTTTTCTTTTTCTTTTAGTACATTTAACACCAAGGTCACCCTGGTTGGGTCACCACTTGGTATAATCATTATCATAATAGAATGGATTGCCGACGATGAAGATATTGGGATTCCAATCCCTGTTGGCCGTACTGAAGGATTTTTCATAAATAGTTTCTCACTCTACCTCCACACAAACGTGGGCTCATTTTCTCTCAATTATACCCATAATCCCTACCCCATTAGTATAAATTTACGGGTATCATGGACAGGCAGTAAAATATGGTGAACCAAAAAATCAACAGCAATGCTATTTACGACTTATTCAAAGGAGCGAGGATTGAGAGGCTAGCTTAAAGAAAATGCACCAACATTAGCATTTCCCCTCGGATCCAATATTCTCCCTGTGCAACAGGCCGAGATTTAATCTTGACCTTTGCGTCACTGGATATCTCATTCTTTGCGAGATTGATGCGATCGTTTTTCATTCGGTGTGCCGCGGAGGGTCAGAAGGTGTGCCGCGGGAGTTTGAGGGAAGACAAAAGAAGCGAGAAAAAATATTCAGGGATAAAAATAAATCCTTTTTAAATTCATAATCAACGTTATTTTAAAAAATAACACTATTATTAAAACTTGGAGCTATTGAACTTTTAAACACAGATAAAATCTCTCCTGAAAAACCATTGGCCTGCCTTGAATATTTTAGTGACTTGTTCATTGTGCCGTGAGTTGGAAAAAAGTTGAAAATGTCTGCTTTATAGGTTATTGAGATAAAATATATTATTTACTAGCGAATAATTTTAAAATGATTGAAAACTCCAGATGTAGTATTAGTAGCGAGAGCACTTACATTCCTTACACTGACACATGTGACACATTCCTTACACTGACACATGTGACACATTCCTTACACTGACACATGTGACAAGGACTTGCAGCATTATTTGGTTTTCCCCACGGTTTTCCCTACTCACTTACGGTGAATGTTGTTGGACTTCTTTAAAATCTTCTCTAACCCTGTTTTATTGGTTACGATAAAAAAAAATTACTCGGTAAACTTAGGAAAAGTGAGGAAGTTGCAAAATATTTTAGATTTCTTGAATTATTTTTTTTTTTGCTTAACTTGGCCAACCAAGTAATCGTGAAACATTGCAAGTGCCTTGGTTTGCTTTTAGGTAGGCCATAAACTAATTTAGGTTTTATACCAGCCCTTTGATTAGATATTTAATTTTTTGCGTTTTGTCTTATTTACATTAGTTTGTAATTCAGGCGCTAATCTATCCATGTGTTTCAAAATTGGTATCAAATATACCCGATTAAAATGTGTTTTTTCGAATTCCATTTAACACATTTTAAATTGGAATTTGACTGTGATTTTTCCTTTTTTAGGGCTTGTGATTTCATAAGTATAGTATAATTCAAGTAGGAAGAAAGATTAAAAAGATATAAACACATTTTTTCCCTGTTAACATTGATAACATTTTATCATATTATTAATTTTATCTTATAGATATAGATATTATCTATTAAAAGTGACCTAACTCGCTTCGGTGGCCGTATGGTCTAAGACCCTACTTTCGCACTATACTAGACTGCCGATGACGGGGAGATTGAGGTTCGAATCTCGGTCGGGTGGTTTTTCCAAAGTGGTTTTCAGCTATCCCTCCGTGCAAATGTGGGTACACTTCATCCAAATATAACCTTCCCATTCCCTTAAACTCATAACGAAATTATATATATATGAGCGTATAACCCGAACGGGTAGTAAAACGCGGAGCTAAAAAAGTTACCTCTAGATCACATGATTTAACATATGAAAATATGAAAGTAATTTTTGTAACGTTTATAACTGTTAGAAATAGCGTCTTCATATCTTCCTTTCAGTGTATATTAATGTTTAATCTTGGAATGGAAATACCTCAGGCACTAACTGTAATTCAAGTTCAATATTTCAATCGGATTAAATGTGAGCCACATACATTTATTTCTCTGTTGTCTAGGTCGAAGCATGAGATTATATTCTTCTTAAGTCTTAACGATTGTCGCTAGATAACAATGGATTGAGAACCAAATGCACAACGTCCAAGAATTTAAATAATCCTTGGCCAAGAATACTTTGAACTTAGTACATACCACTATGTCGTCTCATTCAAGATAACACATACATTGTTCTTTCTTCTTGCTGGCATGAAAAAAAAATCGACCTTCTGAAGAGCTACACTGTGTGTATTTACCTGGTTTCGACAGTTACCAACGTTTTATCTTGTTGCGTCAACATTTGTAGTGCGATGTCACCTATTGGTATAACTTATATGTGCGAGTTTATGTAAGTAATAAATAGGAACCGAATGAGATGTCTTTGTGCTTCAGAAAGTATTGAAAATAGTGCTCTTATATTTGTGAGACTATTTTCTGTTTTAAAATGTAGTGTGAAAAAAAAACACCTCTGCTGTAAGGGTTAGCATAAACTGAACGGTTTCTATGGATAGAATACCACTCACATTTGAAATAAATATTTTTTCGGAAAGTATTTGTCACATTTAGCCTAAAATAAATACAAATTCTAAAAATTACGTAAAAATCACGACCCCAATAAACCATGTGAAAAGTGAAATTGTGTGTCAAAGGAGGTTGGAAAGACTGTTGAAGTGTTGCAAGTGGTGATTACAATGACAGCTAAAGCCGTCATCTGTGTCTCGGTAAGGGTACGATTTGTGTCGTGTTTTCGCCCCATAGGGATATACAAGATGTCGTCCGAATCACGAAGAAGCGAAAGTTAATTTTCCGTATTCGCGCGCCGCGGTACAATGACGTCGGACGTGCGTAGCCCGACGCCGCCTCCCGGGGTGCCGGTCCGCCCCCGATCCCTCATGGAGACTCTGCTGGTGGCCAAGATGGAGCGTGTGAGTGCAGGGGAGGGTGGCCCACCTTCTAGGTCCCAGGTACCCCCGGCACTTCTGAGGCGCACTGACTCGACCGACTCCACGAGCTCGCTGTCGTCCACCAGCAGCGACGTCTGCCGCTGCGACGACTGTCTGCTTGGGATCGCTGACCTGCACCTGCACTTCACTTTGACGGACGATGACACAGGGATGCGCAGGAAGAAGGTGAGTCACTTTAAACGAAGCACTCGATGCACTTTATTAGAGAGACTTCACCAACGTCTGCTTGAACTTGTTCATTTTAGGCTCTGGATATTATACTTTTAATTAGTGACATAATTTTTGGCTAGCGAGTTGTATGGTTCCTCAAACAGTAATTAAACCGGGAAAAGGGGAATAAGCAGGTGAATTTACCCCTCACCCTATACAATTGCAAATAAGTATTAATAAAAGCTTAAATCATTATGTAATATTCGTTAATATAAGTTAGTGCACTGAAGATGAATCTAATGCGTAAGATAAAATTTACAACCAAGCTTACGACATTTATATTAAAAATGTATACCGCTATGCACATAAACGAAAAAAAAAAAAAGTTGCAAAATCATCATTTGACCCCCAATACCCACCCCTACGAAAATAAATTTCTGGGTGTGCAAGCATTATGTTTTTCATGTTTTAAAAATAATATCAATAAAACAAAGAAAGAAACATGCACCAAATAAACTATCAAACAAAGACTATGCCTTACACATAGGCAATTTCGACTTCTTTAAAGATGACAAAGAATATGTCAAAAGGTGGAATAATCAATCACTATAACATATTAATTTATTTGTAGGTTAGTGTTTCAAAAATTTAAATAATATACTACCGCAAGGCTTATTTTCTATTGATTAATCATTAAATTTATATGAATAGATCAAGCCAATGAATTAAATTATTTATCTGGTTCGGTGTCCGAATGGTCTAAGTGCTACTCTCACAATATACTAGACTACTGATGACGGGAATATTGGGGTTCGAATCCCGTTCGGGTGTACTGAGAAGGGTTTTTCCAAAATGGTTTTCCACTTTCTCCCATGAAGATGCGAGCACACCCTCTTTAAATTCAACCTTCCTCGTCACAAACTCAATAGCGTAATTAGTACATGGGCGTACGACCCGAACCGTTAGTAAGACGCAGTGCTAAAAAAACACAATTAACGAACAAATAATTGGTACGACACAATCGCACAAACTTTCTCATATTGCGCAATATAGCTTCGATTTTTTTTTTTCAAAAATGGGTTTTCAGTAAACTACCCTTAAATAAGTTTTACTCATAAAAACAAAGCCATCATCTTGTTAATCACAATAATCACTCTTCAAATATAAATTTTAAACCAAATTGTTCAAATATATTTAACAAAATCCAAATTTTCAAAAACAAAATTACCTTAAAATTATTTGTTACTTATAAATAATAAAACTGTAATCCAAGCTCTAGAACTAGAGGGATTCAATACAATTAAATAAATTAACATTACAAAACCTTTAGACTAATAGGAGTGCGCAGTGTAACTACATATTGTTTTGAGCCCAAGATTAGCAGGGTATACAACCCATCTCCAACGCACGCCACTCACTCCTAGAAGCGTGAAAAAACACTGTCCAACTTCAAAGATCAAATTATGTTTCATATGAGAAGTCTGAGACTAAGTTAAAAGGACTGGGAAATTACACATAACTAAAACCTAGGGATAAATGGCGTAACTAGAATAGTAAACAGTCTTAAAGAAAACTTTGATTTTATTTCAGCCAAAATCTTATTCGAGAACAATATCCTTCTTTTAACGAACCTTAGAAAATTCGTATAGATACAATATCAGCAAAAGCTAAAGTGCAACAATAACACTATGTTCTTCACAAAAAAATATTT